>BDDA01000338.1:96514-108950 GCA_001662385.1 Chlamydomonas asymmetrica | reverse complement strand
AATTGCATGACTGACTGGCAGAACTGCCCCCAAGTCCCGATGGAAGTAAGCAATCTGCTTGCTGTCCTCGTCAGCGAACCTGCTGGGTCAAACGAAACTGAACTTGAACACATATATCCTTACAGCAGATGCAAGAGCCTTGTACCAACAAGGTTGAATCCATGTAAGCAAGAGGAACCGCTGTGACAATCAAGTAGTAGTAACCGTTGATCACTCCTACGCATATGTTCTGTCGTCTGTCGGCACACAGCTCAAGCCTTTAGCAGCGTCAGGCAATGGGTGTAAGTATGCTCGCACTGACGAGAACAGGCCAAGCACTGCCCACCGCATGTGAGCTTATCTCAGCACCTTCTTCGGCATCGAAACATGTGCCCGTTTTTAAATGTGGGGAAACGCTCCCACAGCCAAGAGCAACAGCTCCACCATGCTTTCGCCATTTCCCCTCTCTTCTTGACGTTCAACCACGAACTTTAACCTTTGACTTTTAAGGCTGCCCCTGCACAAGGCGTTTGGGTCGCTGAAAGCCGCTGAAATGTCTGCCTCGCCCTGCACCGAGGTGAGACTTGTCTTGGCTGCACTGTTCTTCGTAACACGTTGTGTTTTGTGTGTTGCGATCAGGCCACTGGTTTGATTGGGCCCTTGACTTTTTCGGTGCAATTTGCATGTGTGTGTGTTCAGACTCGGGCCGTCCCTGACAGGTGCAGCTCGCGCCCGCACAGTGCGTTGCAGCAAGGGCACTTGCGCAGCTGTTTGACCGCAAGGTGGGTCGGCGTTTTCCTGCTCGCTTTGGCGGAGGCCCCGGTGAAGGGTGTGGTGGCTGCTGGAAGGTCTCTGTGAGCCGTGAGGCAAGCCTCACACGAGGGAACAGGGTTTTACCTTGTCGTCGCCTTTGCTTTACCTTCACTTACTCTGCGCCTGAACGCTGTGATGCACTCGCCAGGTTAACACAACAGCAACAAATGTCCGCCTCATGTGGACTGAGCGAGCTGGAGGCCATCCTGCAGGTGAGCACCAGGAACAAGGTTTCCTCACCGTGTTGAGCCACACGCGCCGGGACTCAACTCGCAGGCTTTGGCAGCCCAGAACTCTTGCCCGCAGGCCCGTCTGTGGCTTTGCCACGCGCTCTTGCCTTGCTGGTTGTTGCGACCGCGGGCTGGCGCCTGCGCCTCAACCCTTTGACAGCAGGGTTCGCTGACGTCTGCAACATGAGTTGCCTGTCAGTGTCCTGCTGGGGTTTATTGCCCGTTTGCGAAGAATACTCAGAGCCACTGCTCGGCCCTGCATTCATCTGTGTGGCAATTGTTGGCTTGGCATTTAATTGATTCTTCTCTGTGGCCGTTTGTGTGCGCGTAGAACCCGGTGTCTGCGGATGGACCACAGAGCTCGTTCCTGGGGGTGTCACCACCCACACGCTCTTGGGCGCCCTGGTCTGGTGCCAATAACCCCACAGCAGCACATGATGCGTCTCATCAGCACCTGCAGGCGCTGCGGGAGCTGGACCGAGTAGGTGGTGCCTCGTTTCTTCGATGTGGGATGGGCGACGCCCGCCTGCTTCTCGGGAGCCCTGAGGACTGGCAGGGCCTGTCACAGTGTGCGGCTGGCGACGATTTTTCGGACACGCACGGACACACGCGTGCGTCTCTCAAGCCAGTTCACACGCCGTTCTACTGCTCCACGCAGTATTTTGCAGTCTCGCACGCTAACTAAACCAAAAAACAGTCAAGCCTGTTTCATTGGGGTTATTCTTTCTTGTTGCCATGCTACGTCACCAACTTGTACACACACACTCCGTGCCCTACCAACGTGCTTGGTAGCGCAGCGTGTGTTGGTGAGCTCAACGCACGACCTTGTGCTGGCGACCACCCAACTGCACCGAGGTGGTAGTGTCACTTGGTGTTTAGTCGGGAAGGCATTCTTGCCTGCCCAGGCCAGTTTGCTAACTCCATTGCCACAACCCCAGCCGGCCGCGCCGCGGGGCGGCCTCTTGTCACGATTATTTTTACGGTGCACCCCGCCTCCTTCGCACACAGCCTTGTATTCGCCACCTTGCCCTCTCCCTTGTGCCCCTCCCAACCCCTCTCCTCCAACTATGCAATCCACGCATGTAGGAACCCCGGACGTGCTCCTGTTTTGACTGTGTCGGGTGCCTAGTGGTTGCCATCCGAGCTTTGTCTGCCCGTGCCCCCACCGTTTAGTCCGTCGGTCAAGCTTGATCGCGATGCACGCTACTGGTCACAGCCATAGCAGGGGCGACCTGGTGGCTTGGCCAAAATAGACCGCGGGAACAAACCAGGGCATGCACTTGTAAAGCGCGCTTCGCCCACCGGCGTTTCGCCCTGCGTGCCCACACCGCTGCCTGCTGCCACGCCCCCCTTAACCCCGCCTCCCATGCTTGTTGTATAATGTGGCGCACTGATAAACCGGGCAGCGCAGCAGCCACTTAATTGGTGCGCGCGGCGCGACGCGAGAGTTGCTGAGCCCCACGTGCATACGCATAATTCACACAGACATTGGTTGGTTGGCCGCCGCTCGTTGTGGCTGGTGGGCCCTGCGCGGCGGTGTGCGTGCCACGGTGCATGCCCAGGCTGCAACATTGTACTCTTTGTCATTCTGGATGGTCCTCTTGACGCGTTAGTGTGAGAGTCCGTGAGGTTTACTGGTGTGTTGGTGTGCGTGCATGTGCGCGTGTGTGCATGTGCATGTATGTGGCTGCTGCGACTATATGTACTGCTATCGGCGACAAAATATATGTTTCTCTAAGGCAACCTGTATACCCGCTCAGTGCCCCGCACATACAGAACACTAATCTAATCCCCTCTTTTGCAAAATTGCTTCTGAACCCTGCGGTCTGCCAGCGCATGTGAGGTGTGGTAGTAGGTGTATGTGCATAACGTGTGTCGTCGTTGCGTGGCAGGTTTGGTTGCCTCACCCAAAGCGCGCATGCGTGCAGGCCCGCAGCCTGCACCCTTCTGTACGATTGTGCCGCATTGTTGGGCTAGTAATGCCTGGGGAACCCTTACATATTGGTTTGGTGATTGTGGTGCATGGGTGTGCAAACCTTGCGCTTTTGCTTGTGTGCCTCCATCTCGATCGTATTGCGTCCTCGTCAACGGCCTGTGCACTCGCGGTTGTGTGCGTGCATGTGTGTGCACGGGAGTTTTTGCAACTGCTCTTGGACGCCATTCGCCTCCCGTGGTGCGCTTGAAGCGCCACGGGCTGCTCTTTTGACAATCACGCGACTCCCCTTGCCTCCCCCCCCGGCGTTGGGCTGTGCATTCAACGCCTGGCGCCTCAACCCTGGCATCAACCCCATCCCGTCATACTGGCTTGCCCCTCCATGCACCTCCATGGATCAACCGATGATCTCATGGAGGCTGTAATCCTCGGTGCGCTGCTCTGGAGTGTTCTCGCTGCGCCCCGTAAGATTTGGTATGTGAGAGAGGAGCAGAGGGGTGCTGCCTGAGTACTGGGGATTGCCCCGCAGCAGGCTGTGGTGGTGGTGGTGGTGTGATGGAAAGTTAGTGCCACCAGGTGGGGCACTTTCTCGCGGCGTGTGATGCACTACCGCAGCTGGAGCTGCACTATGCGTGGGTCACAAGCTTGGGAGGCGGACCGCGAAAGCATGGGTGAACTCTCAAACACCTGGCAGCGTCCTGCTACAGACTGGGGGCTGAGGCCAGCAAACCTCTGCCCGTGGCCGTACTCTTCTGGCGGTGCCTAACCTGGCCTGGTCTGGCAACTCAATCCTGTCCTTGCCAGACTCGGGCATACGGCACCGCTTGCCGGTCGCGTCAGGTGGATCAAGTGCACATGTTTGTAAGGCCTGCTGTGTTTTGAAGTCATTTCAACACGTACACTGATGAGACTGTAGTGGCCATGGCTGTATGCTGCCCTTACGGAGGGGTGTGGACCGTATGCATCAACGGAGGCAGCGCCACCACCCAAACTGCATTACACAAGGGGCATGCAGGCAGTCTCTCGGTATCCAGCCAGCATCTCATACATAAGCGCAACAGAGACCAGCGACAGCCTGTTGCCTTATCCCCTGATCATCCTGCAGCTGTGTAAACCCCTTGTGCCCGGAGTCACAGATCCAGTAGGACCCCAGTGCCCCATCACATCATTAATCGCGATGGCCTTACACGAGCGCTTTCAGGGAAAAGATGCAAAGCACATCACAGTTGGGTTGGTCGACAGGCAACGCTTACGGATGAAGGTGTGCACAAAGATGCCTATGCTAAGGCCTTGCGTGTACGGTGCCATGAAGCTGCCAAGAAGTGCTTGAAATGCGGAAGGACGGAGGTGGTCATCAACAACCCAGTAGGCTGTATGCCAACACGCTCAAGCGAGGGAAGCAAAAGAGGGGGCGCACCAGAAAGCTGCATGTGATTGATATGACTTCACGCCGCCATGCATCCAAAGGCCGTCTTCTGGTTCCCGACTACCGGCATGCAAAAACACCGTGACTAGGGTGCGCTCGGCAACGCTGCATGGCGCCCCAGCCTCATTCACCCACTACCGCGGCAGCCCAACCCTGTGTAACACGCCAATTGCGCAACCAGCCAACCGGCCGGCACCAATCGTACGCAAGAACACAGTCGTTGCAAGAGTTAGAACATGCATGCCGCGACATGGCAGTACACGTGAGCGCCGTAGCAGTGAGCACAGGACTGAATGATGCCCCTGAACAGGCAGTGCCAAACTGCCAACGCTGCTGCTATTGCTGCGTGAGTGCTGTGCGAGTGCAAGAAGAATGCAAGCAAGCAAGCAAGCAAGCAGGCAAGCAAGCGCGGTTACCATACGGCTTACGCCTGTTCGGTACGAGGCGTAGACGGAGGTGTGTGACTGGAGGGCGTGTGCTGCACACCCACCGCTGTGATGCCAGCAGCCAGCAGCCAGCAGCAGGGCCGTAAGCATTGGATAGGGGGCAAGGCTGACGGTGAAACTGAGAGAACCAACCACAAACCAATTCTCCAGCAGTAGGACCGTAGCGACATGGCGCGCAGAGGAAAAATGCTATCGGTGCCCCGCGCCAATCGAGCGTTGGTGTTCAGAGTTCTCAGGCGTACAAGTACTGGCAGGCAAACGTGTTTCACGCAAAGCATTTGTTGTCGGGACGAGTACGATCTGCGGACCCTCCTTCAGTCTTTCATCCAGGCCTTACAAGCCCCGTACATCCAGCAAGCCTTGAAAATTAAAACTGTACTCCACAGTACAGACCGGTCGTTCCACGCACCCGAATATCTTTCTGCCAGCACCTGCTTATCAACCAAATTGCTTTTGCATATTCTGTAATACTTGCAAGCACGCATGCCGCCGTTGGCATGCATGCGCCGTCAGCATGCATGCGTGGCATGTGTGCTTGCCGCATGGACGCATGGTCAGTCCTGCACGCACACACACACGCACATACGTGCACGCCCAAGACCCAAGGCAAGGCACCACACTCACACGCAAGGAGCCTCTGTGCGGCAGTAAGCAATCTGAAGCTGGGATCTCATACGTTGGAAATCCCCGACGCACAACATGGTCACACGGAGGGACCAGAAGGTTCATGATGAACAGCGTGCGCCTCGCACACCAAACTGAAAGCAGCAACGGTCCGCGTGGAGGCGCCACCAAGCCAAGGCTAACAACATAAGTACATAGCATACGTGAGCCACCACGCATGGTAGGATGCCGAAGCACGCGTATAATCGACTGGTATCGTAGCTCAGCACCCTGGTGAGTTGGGGTCCAGGATAACCGCAACGCACCATGTCTGCCGCGACAAAAACGCACGAGCTCAGGTGAGCACCTCAGGTGCGCACCCCACACACGTGTGCTACGGCGAGAGGACCCGCACGCCGTGCTGGCGAGCAGCTGCAGCACCAGCAGGGCACGCCGCAGGCACACAGCAGCGGTGGGTGCGACACCACGAGTGTACGTGCGTGCAGTGTACGTGCGTGCAGCGGACGAAGCTGCGCCGCCCGCTGCCCTGCCTGGTTGTAAGCGCCGGGCGTCTCACAGGTCGCGGTAATGGGCGTGGCAGCAGGCGCAGGACCAGCGCACGCAATGGCTCCAGCGCGCAGGCAGGCAATCAGGTGCATCGCATGACCGAGTGCCATGTCGTAACGCGGCTGTGACGATGCCTCCCGTTCGCAGTGGGTGGGAGTGGGGGTGAATGCATGCAGAGCAGCGTGCTGGGACGGATGCGGTACACCAAACAAATTTCACAGCACAACACCAAACCAAGCAGCAGCACTGCCGCAGCACCTACATTGTGTCAGGTCCGTACTATGTCTTATTTGTCTGTTCTTTGCGCGGAGCTTCATGTAATGGTAATAAATCCAACGCGGCGGCGTAAATGCGCGTTGCATTCGTTGGTCCGTGCATGCAGCATGCGCTTGTGTTGAACAGCAGAACACTGATGAGCAAGCAAACAGGCGGGCTCGAGATGCTGAAAGTGCATGCGGGGGTGGAAAGTGGGGTGATGCGTGAATTGGGTTACGAGTCCAAGGCGGTCCTCCCTCCGCCCCTGCCAACCAGCCCCGTGTGTAGGCGAACATAGTGAACGGGTGGCACGCATGCAACACCCCCTGAACCCCAAACCCTGACCCCTAAACGGGTACATGAAGTCAAGACGCGGTCAGTCGTGGGGTGGGTTGATGGAACACACGCGACGCATATGTACCCCGCAGGAGGGCTAAAGATGCAAGCAAGCAGCGAGCGGGTGAGGTTGAGAGTGAGGGTAAGGGTGAGGCATGCAAAGGGCTGGCCAGCTCACAAAGCGTGTGCTTATGTCGGCGAGTGAATCCGCAAGTGCGCACAGCCAGTGATCATTCAAGTACCTGTGTCAGCAGGTTGCAAGGCATGCATTGTCGACAAGCCGCCCCCAGCAGACGCGTGTGTTCAAGTTGTTTACTTCCCGTGGGGCCGTGCAGTGCATGCGTATGAGGATAGAAACTGCATCTGGCGATCGCGACGCGACTGGATTGAGCTGATCGCTGCCGCAAAACGAACAGCAGTCTGATGGTCGCCCCAGCAGGCGTGCGGGGGTGTCATAAGGAAGCGCCCGTGGGGCTACGCAGCGTGATTCCCGTGGGGCCGTGCAGTGTGCACATGCGCGCGTGCGTGCATGCGTGTGTGCGCGTGTCTATGTCTGCGGCGTCACACATCGCAGCCATTCGCCCGGGTTCACCTCTACAAACATCAACCGCGCGGCCCCGCCCCACAGGCACTCGCCACCCAGCGTGCAGGCGCAGGCAGAAGTTGATCAGGTCTGTGTAGGACACCGATACGCTTTCCGATGAGGACCGCGTGATATGGTTTGCAGTTTATTGCAGTACTGGCAGGCCCCAGCTGTAATACAGGTACCCGCTGCACACTACAGTTACACACCGTTACACCAACAAGATACCGAAAACGCCTATAGTAGGAGGCGTGCGCTGTATACCAACCAGTATACAGCTGCGCTGCATCCCCTGAAAATTGCCCCGGCCCGCCATATGCCTTCAGGCGCTAGGACGGCTTGACACTTAAGAGCCTGATACCCATAACTCCAGAAGGGGCAACGCAGGGCATACCGGGCGCTGTCGGGCGATACCCCCCGCACCGCGAGCCCTCCCCCGCCCCGCCCGGCCGCCATCCAGCGTGCGACACCATGTACTGCCATGTACCGCAACACTTGCATCGTCGTGGGCCGTGGCAAGATCTCACAGCCCATTGCGCGTGCTGCCTCCCATAGCAGGCAGCCACACTTGCTGCCGCTGCTGCGGTTACTGCAGGGCGTCACCGCTGGCGCCCCGCGCCGATGCTGCCTTCGCTGCCTTCGCGCCCGCTGGCGCCATCCGCCCCACCTGACGCTGCGGCAAGCACGCGTGGCTTGTAGTGTGGCGCTGCTGCAGCTGCTGCCCCAGGCCCCACAGCACCACATGCTGCAGTCGTCGAGGAAGCGCCAGAAGCATGAACGCACGCGGCGGCGCTCCCCATCGCGCCCGCTGCTGCCATGGTCGTCAACAGCGTGTTGCTGCCGCCCCATGCCAGCGTGCGTGCACTAGCGCCACTCATGATGCTGGATCTCGCGCTCAGCGCGCTCATCGTGCCTGTACCGCACGCGCTGACGCTGGCGCTGAGGTGGCCGCCCCCACTGGCCGATCCGTGAGGCGGGGGCGGGGGGAGGGGATGGGGACTGGGGATTCCGAGGCCGGCTGAGGCGGCAGGCCACCGCGGTGCAGGCTGCGCCTGAAGCTCAGCCGCGCCAGCGCCAGCACCACCACGCAAGCTGACGTCTGGATTGCTGCCCGGATGCACGCACTCCCCCAGAGGCGTGCCCGAGGGCCCCGCGGCGTCCCGAGCAGGCGCCTGCTGCTGCTGCTGCTGCTGCTGCGTGTACCGCAGGAGGTGGGACAGGATCCAGGGGTGCTCCAGCATCTGCGCGATGTTGGGCCGGTCCTCCTCCTCCCATGCCAGCGCCGCCATGATGAACGCGCTCGCGGCGGGCGACACGTGACCGGGCACGCGCACGCGACCCTCCGCGATACGCCGCACGATGCCCTCATCGGTGGAGCTGTCGAACGGCGGCCGGCCCACCAGCTGGCGAGTGAGCGTACGGGCGAGTGAGCAAGACAGCACAGAACGAGCACGGAATGAGTGAACAAGCAAGTGAGTGAGGAAGCACGGAATGAGGAGGCCACCAGAAGGTCATGCGGGGCAGGCAGCAAGTTGCAACGTTGCATGTTAGCGACTTGGATTGTGTCGGTGACACAAGCGTGCCGTGGGTGTTCAGGCAGAGCATGACGATTGCCGCCACATTTAACGCACAACGGAAACTGGGTTGCATCTCATGCGCTGGGGATAACACACCCAACTGACCGGACCCAGCTTATGGCCTGCAACTCTGCAAGGCTACTGAATGTGAAACCATTCCATCAATCAATCCCTGTATCAACGGGAATTCAAGCTGTCGAGTACAGTAAGACGCAAGCAGTGCACCCGCACCACACCCGATGGCACTCGATGTGCCGTCCATTGCGCTATGCAGTACAGCTATTGACACATGTGCACCCACCAGCTCATATGCGAACACTCCGACCGCCCAGCAGTCCGCGGCCACCCCGTACTGGACGCTGGCGCCAGCACTGCTCGAGGGCGGCGGGGCCTGCCGCTGCCGCTGCTGCTGCTGCTGCTCCTCGCCCAGCAGGGGCGAGGGCAGCTGATCGCCGTTGATTTGGCTGGCAGTGGCGGTGGCAGCGGCAATGGCGGTGGCGGTGGCAGTGGCAGTGGCGGTGCTTCCGCCAACCGACCCGCCAGCGCCTTGGATGACCGCCGTGAAGGTACCCCCTCCGCCGTCCACTAGGATCTCAAACTCGTTAACGCTCGCATGCGCACCGCGATTGCCGCGTTGACGAGGTATGCCCTCGTCGGCTTCGGCATCCGAATCGCCTTCCTCGCCCTCCTCCGAATCGTCATCGTCATCGTAATCTTCTTTGATGGGAACGGTGCTCACGTGTGTTTCGTTGAGGCGCGAGGACGCGCCCCCGGTCGTGTTCAAGGCAGCAGCGGCGACGGCGGCGGCGGCCACCGCCCTGTCCGGGGCGGTCATCAGTGTTGAGAGGTTGTCGCCGTACGAGGTAGACGCGAACGGAGAGAAGGACCCTTCGTTCACATCCAGAAATTGCTCCTCTGGCTGCTGCGGCTGCTGCGTTGGAAGAGCCGTCAGCGAAAATGCAGCAGCGGCAGCAGCAGCAGCAGCGGCGGGTGCTCCAGATCTGTCGGCGGCGTTGGATCCCCCGCCAGCAGCCGCGGCAGCGGCAGCGGCAGGCAGTTCCTCTGCGGGTGGATGGGTCGCTGGTGGGGTACTCCCTGTAGCAGCTGCTGGCAGCAACGGCTGCTGCACAGAAGCAGCTGCTGCCAGGGCTGTGGATGTAGAGCCGCCAGCAGCCCCCCATACAGGATCATTCCCGCCTGCGGCAGCACCTGCGGCAGGCGTGCTGCGGGGCCCAGTGTCAGCGCCCACCTGCACGCGAGGTGAGGAGCTCGCCGCCCCCAAGCCCTCCTGCAGTGGTTGCTGGAGCCTACCGGGTGCCAAACGTGCGCTCTGCCGGTCGGCGCCGGGTGCAGCCGCCGGCCTGCCGGCGCCGTTGTCGCTGGCTTGCTGGCCCGCAGCCACGCTGCCCGCATGCGCTGCGCGGGCGTGGTGGGTGATGAGGGGGGCATCAGGGTCAGGCGCACGGGGGGGGCTGAGGCGTGGAGGCGCGGCCTGCTGGCTCACCACGCTGGTGGTGGCTACACTGGTGGCGGTGGGGGCACGAGGCAGCACCCTAGCATGCTGCTGCTGCTGCTGCTGCTGCTGCTGCTGCTGCTGATAGAATTGATGACCAGAGGATGGCCCCACAGCTGCCATGCGCGGCTTACAGTAGTCCTTGGGCTCCTTTTTAGAAGGACACATCAGCGCTTGAGGCGACATGTAGTTGAGTGTACCTACGCGAGCATACGAGCACACTCACATAGTCAGCTAAAGAGCATTGGAGCCCTACAGCAGCTGACCCTCCACCCGTGAGCACCCAAGGGCACTGGCAAGGGTGCCAGCGGCGTGTGGGGGCAACCTGGCAACGCACACGCTGGCAACATGGACATGCCAGCTGGTGTTTGCATCCATCATCCCGCACGTGTCTCCATGCACACGATGCACACACGGTACACAAATATTAACCCGACGGTCGGCGCGAGCATCATCACCGCATGCACAGCCGATTGCTGCACCCCGTGAGCTGTCAATGCATGTGCAATTGCGCATGCGCCGCACCCGCGCGCGTGTTGGCGATCTCCGCACAAATGTCGATGGCCAGGCCGAAATCTGCCAGCCTCATCACACCATCGTCCCCCATGATCATGTTCTCAGGCTTGATGTCCCTGCAGCAGGAAGCGTAGAGTGAGGCAGGGGAGATTCAATCAATCCCACCAGTAAATGGGTCGATGGCCCTCATGCATCGTAGGCATCCATGAAGCGAAGACCAACCCTTCAAGCAGCTTGCTTCAGCCAACCAAATAGTCAATCCATCAATCGATCAACCAGTCATAAATCAATCCATCAATCAATCCATGGACCATGTGGCGATTGATGGTCATCATGGACAGGTGAGGTGCACTACTCCTGATGGCCATGGCGGCGTGCGCAGCCACCTGCTGTCGCCAGGTACATGCACTGATGCCCAAATCGACCGCATGCACTAGGCTCAATGACCGGTCACGCCCCAAGCAAGCCCCTCGCCACGTCAATGTGCGCCTCGGCAGCTTGTTCAACAAGCCAATCAGCTGCTGCATCACACATAGCCCCCGACGTAGGGGTGCAAAACTGCTTATACTTGTAAAACACAGCATCCTGCACATGTACGCGTGCTATATAGATGACCCTCGTCACACAGCTGCTTCGAGTGCACCCCTGCAACGCGCTTTGCCGCGCACTGACCTGTGCATCATGCCGTTGCTGTGTAGGTACAGCAGCGCTCGCAGCAGCGGCAGCATCACGCGAACCACCGCGACGTCCTCCGCCAGCCGGCCGCCCGGCTGCGCCAGCAGGTAATGGCGCAGCGACTGCCCGCGCACAAAGCCCACCGCGATGCATATGTACCCGCACTCCTGTGGGGGTGCGGTGGGTGGTGTGTATATAAATGTTTGGTTCCCGTGGGGCCATGCAGTGGGTGGTGTGTGTGTGTGGAGGGGGAGGTGGGCCCGGGCAACGCGGCGGAAATGGTCAGACCACGAGGGCTGAGCAAAGTACCGGCATGTCAGAGAGAGCTAAGCTAGGTGCAGGGTTGGGTGTATCGTACCATGGCGTATGTGTGTGATGCGCTATAAACCCACATGGGCACAGGCAAACGTGTGAGCATGGCGTGTGTGTGGGATGCGCTGCTAGCCTATTTCACTACGGTACTTGAACATAGGCAAAATGCAAATGTGTATGGAGTGGTGATGAAACATGCAATGCTCATGCAGGTGCCCTCATGTGGCAAACAACCGCGCACCAGGGCCAAGTGCATGCACATGTGTGTTGGGGGGGCAAGGGGGGCAAGGGGCCCGCTTTGTGAGCAGGAGCGGGCCCGCCATGCGGCATCCCACCGCACTGCATGCGGCACCGCATCATCGCACCTTGAACGACGCGAAGAAGGGTACGATGTGCGGGTGCGCCGCCAGGCGGCTGTGCAGCGTGATCTCCCGGAATAGGTGCAGGCGCTCGAGGTCCGTCCGGCCCGCCAGCTTGTACGCCTTTAGCGCCACCGCCTGGCCGCTCAGCAGGCACATCGCCTGAGTACACACCCAGGAGCGCACGAAGCAGGTGGCATGAGCACAAAGACACGTACAGGTTGAGGGGGTGCGGTGAATCAAGGGGGCCTAGGATGGGGGGGCGAGGGGGGAGGGCGGAAAAGTGGGGATGAAGGTGAAGGGGAGTGGGGGC
>BDDA01000338.1:61717-86099 GCA_001662385.1 Chlamydomonas asymmetrica | reverse complement strand
ACACCTCAAACAGCATCACGCCAAAGCTGTACACTGCACGGCGGCGGCAAACAACACCGGGGGGGGGGGGAGGGGTCAAGGCAGCAAGCCCAGCGCCAGCGACGTCTGATCAGCAGGCAGCGGCAGGCGGTCATGCAGTACCCAGCAGGGCGCAAAACATCGGTAACTGCGTGTAACAGCGGCAAGCGCGCACGTTGTGCGTGCATGCGTTGCGAGCCAGCTGCCGCCCCCTGCCAGTTGCACCCCGGCCCCTCATGCACAGCACCACAAACCAGCATGCAGCGTCTCACCGTCAATCTTTTCGTTGTACGGCTCACACTTGGACACCTCGGGAGCCCTGCAAGGAGGCATAGCCGTACACATGCATGTGCATTTGTGTGCATGTGCAATTGCGTGTGCGGGAGCGCGCGCGTTGGTTGCGCTAGGGGCGCTTGCAGCTCGTTTCCGAGTGTAATTGTGAGGTGTTGCCTGCGATGCCAGCACCCGAGTTACTAGAGTTCAGCTGCAAAGGGGCCCATGCGTGGACCCATGAGCTGAATACCTGCAAGGGTGTTGCTTGTGTGTGCGTTACACAATTACACCCCATCACTGAAACGCGCGGCAGCAGCTGACCCGGCCACGCCCAGGATGGATGGGCCTGGGGGTGTGTGGTGGGAAGGGCATGATACATGCTGCACTGCTGATCGATTGACTTTACATATGCGGCCAACCAGGCCATTCATTGATGACTGTGATGGTCTAAGTGGATGCATGGAGAGGATGACACATGCTGCACTCACATGTACACGCATGTGCCAGCCTTGCCGCTGAGCTTGTAGACCCGCTCCGAAACCGACAGTCCGCTGGCAGCGTCGCCGGCGCCGGCCGAGCGCGACGCTGACATGCTGCTGGAGATGTAGCGCTGCAGGCGGATGGCGCTGCTCCAGGGGCGGCCAGGCAGGCGAGGCGAGAGAAGGGGCATGCATGCGTCAGACAAGGTTGAACACGCAACCTGGCTGAGGCGAAGTGCGCAACGGCTCAAATCACCAATCCGCCATCACGGAAAGAGCCAAAACCGCCTCACAGAGTCAAAAGGCGTGTGGTGCCAAATCCAAGGAGCACGTCAGGCACTCAGACAGCTAGCTATCTTCAGCAGCAACTACCAGCATTTTACATTATCCATTGCGTGCATGCAGACATGCATCTGGAACGCACAGACCCTGGTCAGCGCCGCTGCCAGCAGCCTGGAGCCCGCAACAGCGTGACAGGCATGCTAGCGTGTGTTTAGAGTTATTTGGTTCCCGTGGGGCGATGCAGTGTGCTTTCCGTGCTAGCGCGTGCGTATGAGCCTCACCTGGCGGATGCCGCAGAACCGCCGAGCGCGCCGGCAACGCCGCTGCCGCCCACTATTTGTCCTGTAACTGCGCCGGCGGCGGCCCCCATGCGCGGTAACGATACCGACGCCTGCAGCATATCGTTAGGCGAGCGCCGCTGCTGCTGCATGTCGGCAGACGCAGCCCTGCCCGCCGCCCCGCTGACCTCCCCGGCTGTGCTGCTGCTGCGTGCAAAGCGTGCGCCGGAGTACGCCTGGCTCCCCGCTGGCCCCTCCACACCAGCTGCAGCAGCAGCGGCAGCAGCAGTAGCAGCAGCAGCAGTCCCCAGCTCAGCTGCTAGTGATGCTGCTGCAGCGGCAGCAGTACCGTCCCCGACGGCACCAGGGCGAGTGTCGGCCCCTGCGGCAGCGCCCGGGCTCGGGGCTACACCTGCCAAGGACGGCACACCATGCTCTGCGATGCCTGCCAGCAATCTGCCACGCGTGATGTTGCCCGCTGCGCCCCTGCCGGCCGCCGGCACGGAAGCGGCGCGGTACACAGCAGGCACCGGCTCAGCAACCGCCTGCTGCTGCTGCTGCTGCGCCTGCTGCGGCGGCTGCTGCAGCACCGCCTGGCGCGGAGGTGTCGGCAACGAGCTCGCGGCAAGCAGTCCAGAGGGCGAGCTGCCGGTAGTGCCACCCGAGGGCTGCGGTTTTGGCGGCGGCGTGGAGGGGTGGTGCTGCAGCGCTTGCTGTGAGCGCGACCACACCGTCGGCCAGGTCTGACGCTCTGCCGGCGGCGTGTCCTGCAGCTGCCCCCCCTGCGGCGGCCCTGCAGCCTCTGGGTGTGGAGGGCTGGCCTTGGGAGCAGAACCTTCCACTACGTTGCTGGGCCAGCTGCCCAAAGTACCCAGCGTGGGGTCTTCACTGAGTGTCGGCAGGGCTGACTGCTTTGGGCCTTGCCGCAGTGCGGCCTGGCCCAACCCGGGCTGTTCGCGCTGGCCCGAGGCCACGTCGGCGGCGAACGCGCTGGCAGCCACGGGGTCCTGAGCTTGAGCTGAGGCCGCCTGTTGACGCTGCTGCTGTGCTGCAGGCGCGGCTGAGCTGCTTGCGGGCGCCGCTGCGGCGGCGCTGGTGGCCGCCTGCCCTGACACGCCCGGGGAGTCGCCGGCGCTCTGCACGGTGAGGCGGCGCTGACGCTTCCGCAGCGGAACATCGACCCGTGAGAAAGCGTCCTCCGCTGATTCGCCCACGCCTTCCGCTTGTGTGTCTTGCTTGACGAGCTCGGGCTCCTCCGGTGCGCCACCCACGATTACTCCGTCTGGGCTATCCTGCACCAGCCGGGGCTGAGCTGCAACCACGCTCGAGTCTTCCTCCCCACTACCTCCCAGCACAGGCAGTCGGCCAGCAACCGTGCCACTACTGGGCTCCGGCTGTGAGTACGCTCGGTGCAGCTCACGGCGGCGAGGCTGTTGCGGGCCCGTCGAGGGCGAAGGCGCGGGCGGGCGTTGCCGCTGTTCCTGTTGGTGCTGCTGCGTCAGAGCTGGATCGACCTTATGAAGCTCCTGGGAAGAAACAGCGCGGGCAGGCTCTCGTGGGCCCGGCCCTTCCGGCTCCGTCTGCTCCTCCTGCACCTCGTGCATCGGCTGGTGAGGCAAGGACGAGCGGTGGAACCACCAGTGGGGCTTTGGCTCGGGGCCTTGCTGCTGGTATTGCTGGTGCATCGGCCCAGACTCGGACGAGGACGCGACGGCGAGTTGTTGCCGCAGCGCGACAAGCTGAGCGTGCGAGAATGCCACCGCGCCGCTCGACTGCCCAGATGACCCCGGGACGCGAACCATCCCAGCCGACATTCCAGAAGTGCCCGAGAGGACTGACACGTGGGAGGAGGTGGCGAACGATAGGCCTAGCAGGTTGCTGCTGCGAGACGTACGCTGGGACGCAGGCGTGACGCGCTCGCTGTCGTGCCAGGGCGCGAGTGTGCTGCTGCGCCCCTCGGTTGCGTTGGGTGATAGCTGCTGTTGGGAGACGAACGAGGGGCGTTCAAGAGTTGCATTCGAGGAGTACGGCGCTGCGGTGCTGCTTGACAGGCGTGCAAAGCGTGGCCCGCTCTGTGACACGCTTGTCACCGATGAAAAGTAATGTGGTGGGAGCGCATACGAATTTTGACCGGCCTGCTGCTGCTGCTGCTGCTGCTGCTGCACCTGCTGTTGTTGCTGCTGCTGGCCGTCCAGGGCACTACCGCCAACATCCTGTCCCGCAGCAGCCTGTGCATCCGCCGCGTTCACACTCGCCTCCTGACCTGTGGCAGCAAGCACAGCAACAGCAGGTAGGTACAGTGGAAGTTGGCCAGCGGTTGCGCTAGTAACAGTTCCTGTCACCACATCCAGGACTGTTTACGCCTGTGCAGCCTCAGGGCTGGATGATGTCGTCAGGCCCGGCACGATCAAGCGTCAGCACGCGAATGCGTTGGGACTCACAATAAGGTTGTCGGTTGGGACTCCCAACTTGGGAGTGGCGAACAGCCGGGGCTGGAGTATGGCCAGCAACAACATCAGGACCAACAGAGTAAGCAGTAGGATTGGACATACCATGAGCGTGGGGCCAGCCACCAGCAGATTCTGGCGCCGCGTCAGGCGCTGAGGACGATGGCCCTGGCAACGCAGCTGGTGCCTTGCCTGCCGCCACGCCATGCACTGGCTGCTGCTGCTGCTGCTGCTGCTGGTGCTGGGACGAGCTTGTGCTTGTGGAGGCGGCTGTGCCCAGCGTGCGCTGGGAGGTGGACCTAGCAGCGCTGACCGTCGGCAAGCCGGGGCCGAGGCTGCCCGAAGCACTGTCCTGGCGGGTGCCCACCGCGCAACTCTCGCTGTAGATTGTGCTGAGGGAGCGCCCGCCGTGGGCTGAGCTGCCGCCGCTGTCCGGGCCGTGCAGCACCGCGGCCGCCGCGTCCTGTGGCAGCAGCACGCTGCCGAGCGGAGCCGCCGCGCTGTTGGCCGGACCAGCACGCGAAAGGACTGCAGGTGAGGCAGCCAGCCCTGTCCTCGGCACCACCGGCGCGGGCCCCGGGCGCCGCCACTGCTGGTGCTCGCCTTGCTCCGCTGCCTGATGGCGCGGGGAGGACAACAGGTGCGCTTCAAGACCCCCAGCGGAGCCCGGCCCGATCCCAGACGGGTTGGCCGCCAAGCCGCCAGCACTGGCGGTCTCCCAGGCCTCCGAAGTTCCCAGTCCGTCACTCGCGTCTCGGTCAGACGCCGACGTGCGACCCACGTCGGGGTCCCTGCTCGCAGCGGCCGTTGCAGCAACGGCCGCCGGTGCTGCTGCGTGTGTTGCTGCAGCTGGTGCACCAGCTGGTAGAGAAGGTGCTGCTGCTGATTCGAGGCCCTGAGCAGAGGTCAGCGCGCGGTGTGACCCAGGAGAAACCATCGAGGCGCGCGCCACAGGCGTCATGGAGGCGTTGGTCACTTTTGTGCCTAAGGCAGCAGAAGAGATCTCCTCAGGGCCCCCTGGAGCACTGCCTTGACCAGGAAAAGCCGCTGTGGGCTGTACCACGTTGCCAGCGGCCTCCGGCCCCTCTCGTGAGCCCTGGACGTCGCTTGCACACAAGCTGGTGTTGCCACGCGTGTCGTCCGTGGAGGCCTGCTGTGAGCTGAGCCCTGTGCGAGCAGTACCGTGCTGGTTCTGCGACTGCCCCTGCTGCTGGGAATGGTGTGGCTCTGTGGCTGTTGTGCTGTCGCTGCCTCGTGCGTCCAGCAGCGCAGCCGAAAGCCCCAACGCACCAGCCTCGTACATAACAAGCTCGTGCGGGGTAAGAAACACGCTGCTCTGCAGCATAGCAGCATGCTGGGAACTGACACGCAGGATATTCGTACATGCTGGGTCCAGCGTCTGCAGCGTTTCAAAATGGTGGTGTATAAGGGCACCCTCAATCGTGTGTGTGCGTGTGTCAGCACCGGAGATGTGACGTTCAGGCCAGACACGCAGCGAACACACCAAGCCTTGCACAAGCTACAACCTAACAGATACACACCTGGTACAAGCCAAAATCGCAGAGCTGTGCATCCTGTAGCCCGTCCTCAACCGACTTCAGGAGGCAGTTCCCAGGCTGCATCGCAGGCGAAGCGGGCGGAAAATGACCAGTCGCTGCCAAGTGGTGACAATCTCATGCTCAAAGCAGATCATGCCTGTGAGCAACTTGTGGCGGCCGCAAGCAGCGAGGGTCGGGATTATGCAACATGCTGGCGACTTGCCTTGATGTCTCGGTGCAAAATGATCGGTGTTTGTGAATGGAGGAACGCGATGGCCTGAGATATCTGCATACATACCACAGGCAAGGCCATAAGTTTGGGTCAACACCTAAACGGCATAACAAGAGACGAGGCGCTCCCTCCCAGCAGCACACGTTGGGCAAGACACTCCCGCCCAAAGCTCACACGCAGCAGCAACTACCAATTCACCTGATACATCCACCTCAGGGCCTCCCAATCTGTGTATAGCTGCTGCTTCGGGGCTTGCATTTGGCGATACACCTTGGCCGCTATGCTCCCACCATCGCAAAACGACATCAGCAGTGCATACTCTGCACGTGGCTGACCGGGCCTTGGCACTTGACAAAGGCTCAAGCCACTGACTATATACCTGCAAGAGTATACAGCAATGTGTGAGGCGTGGTGCCGCAACAAGCGCATGCACTAGGGCAGCCACTGAGAAGGCGGGGTGTCGCTGCAGCGTCAGGGCAAGCTGCGTATCGCGTGCTGAACACAAGATGAGCAGAACGCCCCATCATATAGGGTATGGAGTTTGACAGTTTCAGCAACGGCTCCATGAGTTCCCAGGAACGCAGCCTGGCGACGTGAACATCAGCCTGCGCTCACGCTTGCGGGGTCTCTAGCCATTGGCGTGGGCACACATTGTAAATTCAAGAATGGCTGCGAGCTTGCTCTGCCTTGCAGCACCTGTGCCTCAGTTTGGTGAGTAGTGCCGCCTCCTTCATTAGCAGGTCGATGAGCGTGCGGTCCGAGGCATGCTCTGTCCTCAAGAGCTTGGCGGCAACCGGCAAGCCGTCCAAGACGGCTCTGTGGACGATGGCAAAAGAGCCACTTCCCACTACCTGAGAACGGCACAGGCACAAGTGTTGAAGTCTGTGCCGAACTCTCGGCGTCAACTGAATGTGGGAGGTGGGGAGGCGAGTCGCTGAATTACAGAAACACTTCTGAGACGTAAGCCTTTCCTATGGCTAAAGCTCCTGCTCACAACCCCAGTACAAGGAACGTGAACGGTGCACTTGGTCCTTACCTTCCCAAGCTTGAGCTTATGGCGTTTGGACGACTCCCCTGACTCCATTGCAGCCGTGCTCACCGACAGAGCCCTCTGTGATTGAACGGCGCTGAGACGAGTGCGAGCGTCACTCGTCTTCCGCCGCACTCCACGGTACTGAGACTACCCCAACCATGTTGCCCGGCTTCCAACGGGGTGCCTGTTGCACAGCGCACCCACTTACGCGAAGATACTGATTGTGGTCGTGTCGCAGGTAGCTAAGCAAAGTCAAGACGAACGGTGTGCTTGAGCAGTCGTCCTCCGCAAGCAGACTCCTTGTAATTCACGGTCAGGCAAGGTTGCCTTGGTAGGGTAATTGTCACCAGCAAGTGCTTGTGTCTAATGCTTGCACGATAACACCCTTATCGGTTTCAGCATACCCCACGTACACGTGTATCAGGGCGAAGACAGCGGGGCCGAACACAAGTCAAATGGCGTACATCAACATGCAAGCGGATGTTAATGTGTGAGTCCTCCTCGTTCACGCTCAAATGTGGCCTAGCACGTCGTGATCAGCATGCTGGTCGCTGGGCTGGTCTAGCATTTGCTGATCCTTTGGGATTGCGAGCCATACATTGTGGCAACCGCCCACCTCCGGGCTCGACTCGCTTTTGGCACGGCGTTCCTGTGAGCTGCAGTCTGAAGCCGTAGGTCAGCACTTCATAGGCACATACAACTACCCTCTGTCCTAGCAGATTGAACATGTGCTGCACGACACACCACCTCCAGGTCAAGCCGCAAGGCAATCTCGTAGCCTCTCGGCCAGTCAACCGAGACCGTGCCTCAGACGCATTTGCACACAGGGTAGCTACAGCTCACAGTAAAGTGTGACACCTTGTGCCTATGCGTTCATACCAGAGCATAAGGAGCTTCGTTTTCCTGGCAAGGCCAGGTTTCGTCACAAAAAGTGCTGCTTGAAGGGTTGAGAGATGGCCTTGCTCGTCCAACAAGTTAATGTCCTGGGGTCCCTAGCCTGAAAGGGGGTAGCAATCAAGCGGTTCACAGCCTTTCATCTCACTCTATGCTGTCCATCAGGAAAATGTGCACACGGCGCACACCGCTGTAAGCACTGCCAGGGTGGTAGATGATGACACAGATGGCGTGCCACAAAACGTGCACAGACCCGCATCCTGTCCAACAAGTCACACAAAGCCTCTCAGCAACCACATCTGTGCCGAACATGCTTGGCTTGACTTAACGCAAAGGGCAAAGGTGCTCGTCATCTCAGCTTCGCCCTTTACACCCGCTGCCACTACAATGCGCACTACAGAGTCGGTCGTCAAGTTTTCTGCATGCCTGTTATCTGCAACCTGAGACTGCGACAGTGCCCTTGCACGCACATGGCACGCCAGGCACACAGCTTATAAATAAGTCTGCATTCTCACATCTTACTGTGCCGCAGCTAGGTGCGCGATTTGCTCGCTTCCGTGTGCGTGCACGCCATGTGCGTGTGAACCGCGCCACCTCTGCGTGCGATCAGCCCACCCTACTGTTACGCTGCTGTTGCCAAAGAAAGCCTGCTGATTGGCGGAAGCCAATGGCACGGTGGACATCTCCACTCAGGCCTGTGTGCGGCAAGTGCACATGCCTTCCGACCTTATGTGCCCCAGGCCAGCATACGGTAACTACTACACTACATCATCACAACTGTTTTGTTACCATGCCGTCTGCTGTCATAAAATCTTGGGGTTGAACTTGTGTTCAGGTCAACAGCGTCGTCGCATGTTGTTCGGTGTGCTGAGGGGAGCAGGGTAGACCCTTATGTTGTAGTGGCATGCAAGCGGTTGGCTGCTTCGACACATATTAACACATATAGCATGCACTACGGTCGAGCCATGCGTTACGGCCTGGCGGGTGAAGCAACATCGCATGCATGCACACCTGGGCCCAAGTCACACCCACACCCACACCCAACACACGCCAACGCACCAGACCATGCCGATGCCGGCTGTGACAGTGAGGCCCGCCTGTCGGCCACTGGCGGCCCCGCTGCTGCTGCTGCACCTTACCCAAAAACCTCTTGCATCAGTCACCAAATGCGCGCACGCACGCAGCGCGGTACACCGTTCGGGGCCGTGCGCACGGGTGAATGGCTGGCCCTCAGAGCGCAGACCCCCAGCACCATCGCCGACAGCCGCTGTCTTTGCGGGAAGAGTAGGCGTGCATGCGAGTTGATGCATGCGGCACCGCTGCATCCTGCATGCTGCAGTGGTGGGAGGGAGGGCGGTGGGCCGCTGCTTCTGCCAGTACTGACCCTGCTCCCACTGCAAGGGTCACAGCAAGAGTGATAGGAACAAGCGCCAGTGAGGTATAACTCTTAGGCTGTCAGCAGGGGGGATTTGTGGTGAACTTGGCAAGCATGCTCGCCCCTACGCTGGTAGCTGTAGCAGCGACAACAAGTGCATATGCGGCAGGCAGGACAGCTTTCGGGTTACAAACCGAGCACGTTTTGCGTAACGCGCTCACACACTGCATGGGGTCAACGGTGTGTGAAGAGTCAAGGCACACCATGCGGGGGTGACAGCATGCATGCACTGGCGGAAATGTGTGCGCATCACTTTGGCATGCGAGCCATCAATTTGCACATCCACACCATCCGAGCCACGACATGACGATCCAACAGACAATCATCTCATGCATGCACGGCAGCGACATGGTGCATGGTGTGCGGTACAGCCCAAGACCACCTGTGTACCCAGCAGGTGGTGCACGCGTGGCGTTGCAAGGCCTTGCAAAGCTCGTGAATAAATTGATAGCCTTCTCACTTCTGGTAGCCTCACATGCCACCAGTGGAATATGATCCGCACGCATGGAGCGTCCACATGGCGGATTGCAGTCATCACGGATTACGTCAGCTGCCCACCCGCCGCAGTGTGTGTGATGCGGAGCATGCGCATTGAAATACTCAAGGCCCTCCAGGAACAAGCCATGGAGCCTTCCTTGCATATGATGCTAGGATCCATCAACCGCGCGGCGATGCTTCAGCCCAGCAGTGCGCATGGCCCTGATGGAGGAAATGGGATGGGATGGGATGGGTGCATGCGGGGATGCAGGGCGGTGTTGAGTGGCATCACACGCGGGGAGGGGGCACGTGCATGGCATCACGTGTTCACCGCTGCACACACAGTGTGAACGCATATGTCAATGCCATGCATGCAGCAAGAAGCCATAAATGTGCGATTTGGTGCCGGGACATTGTTGGCTCAAAAACGCAATGAAGAATGGAGCTGTGCGGTAAGGAACAGCAGCCCTGGAGGCGGGGATACAGCGGTACGGCCGGGCTGGCTCTATCGGGGATTAAGAGGTGCTCTACACCATCAACCAAATGCCACCTACATATCATGCAAATGTCTGCTGGCAATGCCGCCCAAACCCTGTGCCAAACGCACAACGAGGCACTTGGGGCTGGTTTTCGAGGGTCTAACCTCTAAAACATGTACTGAAGACTGCTCACGGAGGAAAGCACCGAGGCAAGCACAGACATCAGGTTCACATCAGTGGGCCAGTCAGTGACAAACTCGCAGGCCAGTGTATGGAGTCCGACCCGCTGCAGCGGTGCAGCCTCTCCCGCACCGCTTTCCTTCCCCTAAAGGGCCCTCACACCTGCTGCATAGCCCCCACACCGGCACCGCAATGCAGCCGTGCCGAACGGCAGTGCGCGTGCCATGCTCGGCAATCATGAGCACCACTGCCGCGTTTACCACAATGAATCAGCCGCACTGGCGCCCCCTGCTTGCCTTATCGTCTCTACCTGTGAATAGCTCTGCACATTTGTTTTACGTGGAATGCACCATGCGCGCACGCTGTTCCACGATGCTAACCCACCTGGCAGCATGTGATGCTGGCACTGCAAGCACACACATCGACTGGCGAGCATGTGGTAACGCAAGTGCATGAGGCGGCCCAACACGCGCAACGGCACACACGACTGCGGCATGGCCCCGTCAGGATGACAAAAATAAAACCGCAAACCTACACCCTAAACCAGGCCAGGAGCGAATACCGCACGCGTGCAACAGAGCATTCACACCGCTCATAGTAAAATGCTGCATGCGCCACTGCCACGAGATGCAGCGAGCCGAAGGCCAGCAGAGCGCAGCAGCCTGGCAGTGGTAGGTTTTGCAGGCTCCCACGCCCGATCGCTCATATGCTTCAGTGCTTCACGCACTCGATCTGCCGCGATCACCACGATCACACCCATCGCGCCATTGCAGTCGCACAGCATGTATAAGTACCGCGCATGTGATCTAGCAATGAACAACGCCTGGCGATGGACAATCAGCAGACGGCGCTCTCGATGAAACATAAAACGCGTAACGTAGCATCAGCAGATGACGCACTGGCCGCTGCCGCAGCGGCCCATGCAGCCAGGCGGCGGCTGATCCAGCACGTCCAGGCTCTCCTGCTGGGCCTCCGGCTGCGCGGCCATCACCCGCAGCGACGACGCGTGGCGCACAACGCCGCCGCTGCCGCTGCCGGGCCCGCCGCCGCCGCCCGTGACCGTGGTGCTGCCGTTGCCGCCGCCTGCACACGCCGGCACGCAAGGCCCATGGGTACAGAAGTCAAATAACATATAAGCAACATACGGTAAATTAAAGCTGGATGCATGAAGGACAAGCTTTGGGTTACTGTACTGAATGGGCCGCCAAAGTGTGTGGGGGAGACTGAAAGGACATGTTCGGCGCATGCCGTACGCATCACGTTTGCACCATACTCGAGCCGTCAAGGGCGCAGGCGGCATGTGGGCGCAGCGTGTGCGAGCATGCACGAGCGCGCACGAGCGCGTGCGCGTGTGTGCAGCGCACCTGTTGCTGCCGCCGAGCGGCTGCCGCCGGCCCTGCCGCTGGCGCTGCTGCGGTTGCTGAGGATGCTGCGCACGCTGGACGTGTTCCTGGCGGTGGAGTCCTTCCCGCTGCCGCCGCCAAGCCCCAGGTGCCCGCCCAGCAGCGCACCGAGACCAAGCCCGCCTGACATCGCCAGCGCGCTGCCGGCCCGGCCCGCCGGCCCGGCGTGCACGCTGCTCACACTGTTTGGCGCTGCTGCTGCTGCGGCGGCGGGGGTGGCGGTGGCGGTGGCGGGGTTGACGCCTGGCGCGCTGGCGGAGTTGCGGGTGAGGGCGAGGGCGGCGCTGCCACTGCCGCCGCCCAGTGGGCCCAGCGGCACGCCGAGCTCCTCCACACGCGAGGGCAGCAGCTCATCCGCTACAGCCACAGCCACACACACACACAGGCCATACGCATACGCTGATGCGCATATGCGCACTGCATGGCCCCGCGGGAATCACACGGCATGCCCCTTGGGCGCTCTTTCTGACACACAGCCACACAGCCACACTCTATCCTTACGCACATGCACACTGCACTGCCGCACGGGAATCACGGTGCATGGCCACACGGGGCCTCTTTCTGACACACTCACAGCCACGCTGACGGACCGCGTGTACCATAGCCACCCTTTGAGATCATCAGACCGTTGTTCGTTTTGTGACAGCTGCTAGGTCACCCGAGACACGTCGCTCGCCATCATGAGTTGCACCCTCTATATCCCAACGCATTTGCATAGCACATCCCCCCTTGGCATTTCCCCGCCTCCCTCCCCCCTACTGGCCCCTCACCAATGAGCTCCAGCTGGCGCACCACCATGGGCATGGTGGGCCGCTCCACAGGGTCCTAAACAGGCCACCGCCACATCAGCACAGCACATCAGCAATTGATTGCGGTAGGATGACCTTGCATTACCGACATACCTGACATGATCGGTCATTACCGTCGGGTGCCAGGCATGGCGGTGGTGGCAGCTCAGGGCGTGCGACGCATGCAAGTGGGCGAGCATTCCCACATGCATGCATGGCGCTGGAGGTGGGTGCACCTAGGTGAGGGCCACGCATGCGTGGGAGGCGTCTTCTGACCCATGGCCTCGTGGCCCCCTGGCACTGGGTGCCCGGCTGCCTTCGATGCACACCCACTATCAGCTGCACGCGCTGCTCTACATGACATACAACCGAGCGCAGACAGCGTACATGTCGGCAGCAGCACCAGCAGCACCAGGATGTTAGCTTCACTTTACACCCCAACCCTGCTCAGCGCTGTCCTGCACCAGCTCTGCCTTTCACGGGCCACACACTGAGCGCCGCACGCACGCTCGCTGCGCATGCACGCACCTGCGCCCAGCACTGCTGGATGAGGTTCCACACTGATGCCGGCATGTGGGTGGGCTGGGAGTGGCTGGGGGTGTGGAGGAGCCGTGAACGGCGGCGGCGGCAGCAGCAGCAGCAGCAGCAGCAGCAGCAGCAGCAGGATGTCAGGGAGTAAAATTCGGGCGCACGCACCCATACAGTCATCATCATGACAACATCAAGCGCATGCCATCCCCACTCAAGTGCAGACCCAGCTTCACACGAGGCGGTACACCAAAAGGCAAGCAAAGTAGCAAGGCGCTTGCACCGGCAAGGTGTGTTAGGTAAGAGGCTAGGGTCCTCCTGGAGTTCACCCCCTCTGGAGGAGGTTCTTTAAACCATGTTAGTCGGACTACATTGATAGATGAGGTCGGGTGCATGAGCTAGGACAGGTGTCAGCCGTCACACAACTCACCGGAAGCCATCCGCCACTTTTTCTTGCATCACCTCGAGCTCCTGCATGCGCAGCGAGGCATCACAAAGTGTGAGTGTGTGCGCGCCATCAGGCAACAGGCATGTGTCGAAACATGGAGCAGGGCAGCGCAATCGCCTTCGACGAGTAAACAGCAGGGCAAGGGCGAGCATTGGTGTGTGTGTGTTTGTGTGGATGCAGCGCACGCTTGTGCTAATGCT
The DNA here is from genome assembly GCA_001662385.1 of Chlamydomonas asymmetrica. Classification (NCBI taxonomy): domain Eukaryota; kingdom Viridiplantae; phylum Chlorophyta; class Chlorophyceae; order Chlamydomonadales; family Chlamydomonadaceae; genus Chlamydomonas; species Chlamydomonas asymmetrica. The sequence goes on along the minus strand of BDDA01000338.1, from coordinate 72,687 downwards.
GCCTGCATATCAATCAAGCAATCTAGCACAATTATGCCGTTATGCTTGGTTGTTACAGCAGTGCTGTGTGTGCAACGCATCAACCACAGCCGTGTCGCGTGGCTGCTGCGGTGTCAGGTGCGCATCGCAATGCATGCTGCACCCCCACCCCGGCACCTCACCTCCTTCTCGTAGTGGTGCACCAGCAGGCGGCGGCCAAAGACCTCGTAGAGCACGATGCCAAAGCTGAACACGTCCACCTGGCGTCAGCGTCAGCGTCAGCATGAGCGTCAGCATGAGCGTCAGCGTCAGAGTAGCGGGTGTCAATGCAATGCCCGCCCGCAGGCCGCGTCGCACCCAGGCACGTGCCTGGCAGGCCCTCAGGTTACCACAACCCGTAGCTATGTGTAAATCGACCATGAAGCCTGGTGGGCGCCATGCGGACACACGCTCGTGCGCCCTGGACTCGTATCACCAACCCTGTTTTTTTTTCCGGACAGGAAAGGTTACAAAGCGAGGCTCTGCCTGTGGGCACCACTCAGGCCCAGTCCCGCGCACGTCGTGGTCTCAGCCCCAAATCCCACCTATACAGTCACTGATCACTGATCAGATCACTGACTGCACAGATTGAAGCAGCCCACTCAGGTCAGCCAGCCCCGCTCAGCCTACCTTTTCATTGTAGGGCTCCTCTCGCGTGATCTCTGGCGCCATGTACAGGCTCGTCCCCGCACGCCCTGCGCAGAAGGCAGGCGAGGTGAGGTGAGGCATTCGTGGGTGAGGCGACGCATTTCAGCATTTGTCGGTGAGAAATTTGTGGGTGAGTGGGTGAGGGCATGAGGCGTGTCACGTGATCATGGCGGCGCCGCCGCGCCGTGAACCTCTCCCTACACCAAGCAAGCGCGCTGACCCGCCGCACGCCCTCACCCGGCCCCGTGGCGCTGCCTTGTTGTCATTGCGGTTGTGATTGTCTCATGCCACATACGGTACGCACAAGCCGCACGGCACGTGGTGGAGTACGGCAATAAGGGGGCACACAAGGTCAACTGGCTATCCACTATCAATCATGAGTCATCTCAGGTCATCTGATCCTATTTGCGTACCGTATTACCGTGGTTGACTTTGCATCACTTGGCCAATCAGGCCATTCATGGATGGCGTTAGTGAACATGAAGTGGTGTGGGGTGTGGGGTGATGCATGTGTGAGCGGGCTTGTATGTGATTTGCGCCCAGGCGCACATGCATGCTATCGTGAAACCTATGCTACCGTATTACCGTGTCATCGCGTCGTCACCTGTGAGGTCAAACACGGTCTCCACGGGCTCGTCCGGCGCCGACCAGCCGTACCAGCTCATGTGGCTCTCACTCATCTGCGGGGAAGGCAGTACATCCCATACATACATGTTCATGTACCGGTCCTGCGCCGTGCTAGGTGTGCAGTACACTAATATCATTGCAGTACACTAATATGATGGCAGGGTACGCGCGTGACATCCCCCCACCCACCAACACAGCTCGTTGAGCGCTGCGCCTTCTGCCTAGCGCTGCGCCGCCGTGCCACAGGTGAGCGCTGGTTGCGTGTAGTGCTCTGTTGCTTTTCCTTGCCTGCCTATGCCTGTGGTTGCCTGCCCTGCCCCGCCTGCTTGGCATGTGCATAAGCACCTGCATCCACTCGTGGCCCTGGGTGACCTTTTCACTTCTTATGGACAGCGCCAGCCCTCAGCCGCCGCAGCCGCAGCTTCAGTCGCTCAGCCCCTTCAGGTCGGGTATGGTATGGTTCTTTTTGTTGTCCTGCCTTCCTGTAACTGCTTGGTGCTCTTAGCTTGGTTCCTGTGTCTGTCTTTGCTCAGCGCTTGGGTCTGGCATGCCAGGGTGTGGTGGGCTGGACGGCGCACCCTTGCATGCCGGACCCCAGCGCTGGGCAGAGACAGACACAGGAACCAAGCCAATACCACCGGGCACTCGTAAACTGCACCAGCTGCTATTGGGCCGTATTCGGCCCAGTGGGGTGGTCAGCCTGCCAGCGCGAACCCCGCACATGTTTCTGCTTCCATCGACCGCAGCCAATTACGCAACATGCAACGGGATTGCCGGAGGCTGCATGCGCGCTATCAAGCGTCGTTTGATAGCAAGTGCAATGCAAGGGACTCTGAAACACTTGAATGGATGCATATAGTTACCGATATTTGATGGATGCAATGTTGCTGATTGTCAGCATCACCATTTGTCAGGCTACGTTGCACGGATCTGTTATTCAGCACTAAGCCCCTTGATCTGTCCCTGCCTAAATTAGGGGACGATGAGGACCCCTATCGTATCCCCGGTCCCATCAGGGGAAAGCACGCCCCGTTCGGCCGGCATGCACCTGGTGTAGCGTAAGAGTATTGGCACGTACGGTAAGGTGTCAATTCCGTAGATGCCAAGATCGACAATCTTGCTGTACAGGCATGGGGTATACCGTAGCTGTGCAGCATCAGAGCTATACACAGACTGCACTGATGTGACTGCGATACCGGTATTGCGGTACTGCTACGCAGGCCAGGTTCTCACCCCTCTCTGTGGCATCAGCCCGTGGTGTTCGCTCACGCCGCTGGATACGTGCGCGTACACGGCCCCGCTGTTGTGCGGCGTGCTGTCGCGACCGTACCCAGAGCCACCGGCCTGCGGCGGCACCGGCCCACCCACTGCGGCACGACAACACCACGACAGCATCCGCAGCGACTCAACCCACAGAGCAGCGGGTGGTGCGCCAGGATGTGCATGCACCACGGCAGTGCCATGCGGAAGGAATCAAGCGCATATGCTGATATGCCAACAGGATATGTACAGTGGGAAGCGGTAGGTGATGAATTACGAGGCATTGCATTGCCTCGCATGCATCGCATGCGCGTGGCCCTGCAGCACCCCCACCTCACTCCCCAATCAGGCCTCTCGTACACTACACGGGAGACCGTATCGGCCTCAGCTAACACTACTCAAGCCAGGTGTGCAAGTGAGCTGCGGGGAAAATGCGCAGGAATCCCCTACGTGCCACTCACTGATGCTGGCGGGCCGCGAGGTGGCGGGCGATGCGCTGGTGTGGGGTGACGGCGACGACGCGCGCTGGAACAGCACCCCGCTGGTGGGCACCACGCCCCCGCTGCTGCCCGCCGCGACGCCCCCGCTGCCGCCGGCGCTGGCAGCGCCCGTCGCCCCCCCCGCTGCCCCGCTGCCAGCCGCCACCCCGCCGCTGCCTGACGCGGCAGAGGGGAATGCCGCGTCTCCGCCGTGCATGGCGGCGTTGCTCCCGCTCGTGATCCGGCCCACCAGCCGCCCCGGCACGGCCGCCGTGGCGCCGGCGCCCCTGCTCCCGCCACCGCTGCCATATGCCAGGCTGTTGCTGCCGGCGGCTGCACCCTGAGCGGTGAACGGAGAGGCCATTAGGTGTTGGGTCGTGCCAAGCCCGGCCCCTCCTGGACTGTACGCCGCCTCCAGCAACGCATGAGATCCTGAGCCCCCGTATCCAGATCCTCCTGCCATCATGGACGATCCAGGGGGGATGCCAACCGCAGTCCAGGCGGAGCTGCGGTGCAGGCGCTGCGCACCGACCGGGCTGGCGGCCTGCATTCACAAATTCATGCCGTGTGCATGCATGCGTGTATGCTGTCCACAGCGGCATTGCGCCAGCGTCACGTGCGGAAACACGTGAGCCAACACGCATGTCCGCGGGTGGCACCTGCGCGCACCCTGTGCTGTGTGAACCCTCCTCCAACAAGTCAACAGCATGCAAGTCAACAACATTACAGTGTGCACACCACTACACCAGCCAGAGTTTTCAACATGGATGCACTCGCAGAGGTGTCTCCCCACGTAGCCTCGCGGCTTGGTGGGGCAAGCATGCTTGCCCCTCAAGCCACGCACGCACACTTCTGATTGGGTAACTGGCGCCTGCACCGCCCGCTCCCCACAGCTGGGCACTTCTCCGGTACTCCCTTTCCCCTCCAATCCTTTATATTTGCATCGGCTCACCTGGCTGCCAGCAGAGCGTGTGGAGGTGAAGGAGTTGTTGGCGGAGTGAGGCACGGAGTCAAAGGAGCTGCGGCGAGGGCTGCCCACGGGATAATCGCCGCCGCCACCGCCTCCTGAGCCACACCCAGCAACAAGCCAAGCACGCACGCGGTGCATGCAACGGGATGGGTGACGCCATGCCAGACTCACACAACACCGTTCACAGTTCAACGCCAGGAGAGTTTCACCATAGGGGAGTCACCCCCCCACGGGCCAAATGTGCATTTTCAGCATGCCGGTTGGGGGTCACCGCCCATGGGTGAACAGATGACACTCTGGCCATGGGTTGGGGACCACCCAAGGTCCCCATGAACCATGTTCCCATCTGGTCACCCGTGGGCGGAGACCCCCAACGCCTGCGTTTTCCGTCCCCCCCACGCCGGCGTTGATCACGAGCTTGATCGACGGCAACTTTCTCAAACCTTGATCAAATCGAGCTGGGAAAAGTGCTATGCATAGCTGGTTGCTAGCATATTATAGCTGTATGGTTGTGTGCATGAGATTGTGTACTGCAGATCATCCAGCACACATGTACTGCTAGATCATGCATGTGTAGTACAAGGGCCCCAAGGCACGCATGGTGCATGCCTGATTCGGAAATACATATGTTAACCTGTTTTTGGAAGAATCCGAAGCTTGTGGTCGGTTTGAAGTCAGTGTGGGTTCACACATGTCTGCCAAAGCCAAACCCGCGCCGACGGCGACGGCAAACGTGATCGGCGCCAACTCTGCAAAGACTGGGCCAGATTAAGCTGGGCAAGCCTGGTATGGATATCCAGTTGATACCATAGTACTGTGCTGTGTTGCAGCTACTGAGTTGGCAGCCTCTGACACAGCGCAGCACCGCTGATTGTTTGGTCAGGCCCCAGTGAAAGCCTCAGCTTTGCTTAGCAGCTCTGCCAGTGCTGCTTCATACAACTTTTAGGGACTAAAAATCAGCTTTTCTGGCATCCAGCTCCCCACCGCGGCCAGCAATTGGGTTGTGAAATGTGCACGTTGCGGTTGCTGCCCAGGCGGGCTGCTGCTGCACAAGCTAGCTGCCGCTTCTGCTAGCCTTTACTGGTGTAGTCCAAAAGGCACTTCCAAACGTTTTCGCGCTGCAGCTTGGCAGCATCAAGCGTTGTCTGGAGCTAGGGCTTGCCGAAACCAGAATGACCTCGTCGGCAGGAATCTGAAGGACATCCTTGCGTGCAGGGACCAGCCTCCAGCAAAACACTTTGTTGGCATCAATATTCGACCATTGTCTCAACGCACAGGAGTCCTGGTCGCTGGGCTCCTCAACTTGGTCAGGAATGTGGAGGTCCTTCAGGCTCTGCCTGGAAGTGGTATACGCAGACCTCGGCGTGCGCTACATATTCAGAAAGTATTCGTTCACACTTTTTGGTCGCTTCGGGGACTCGAATTAGCGCTGTCGAATTGGGGGTAACATGGTTTGGATTTTGGCCTGGTGCCCCTACCGGGGTGACTCCCCTATGGAGTTTCACATACCGTACTCAACTAGACACGCAAGGAACACGGCAACCATTCAACTGCCCAATCCGCATGCAATTGCGCACATGTGCGACACGTGCGGTACATACAGTACATGCAGTACAGGCCGTACGGGCGGTGCAGTCTGTATAGCGTACACGAACGGTGCGGGTGCTTACCCCCGCTGAGGTACCCCGAGCCGCCGCTACCGGCGCTGCCCGCCCCGTAGCTGAATCCGCCGCTGCCAGACCCTGCCAGGCCCAGCGCGTTGAATGACGCCACCTCTGCGCCAGCCGGCCGCAGGCGCTGCACAGCCTTGTGAGGCAGAGCGTTGCCTGGGAGCCCCATCCCGCCCGCTGCCGCCGCTGCGGAGGTGGTGGCGGAGGCTGGCAGGTGGCCGGCGGCGGCGGCGGCGGCGCCTGCAGCATTAGGCCCAATCATTAGCGTTTGCTGAAGCTGCTGTGAGGCGGTGGCTGCGCCGGTGCCGGCGCCGGCAGCGCCGGCAGCAGCAACAGCTCCCCAGGGCGATGATGACGCGATTTGCGGCAGCACCAGCGGCGGCGGCGGCGGCGGGCTGCGCGGAGACGCGCGGGGGCTGTCGGCGAGCTGGCCATATCGAACGCCGCCGCCGCCTGGCGTAGGCCCTCCTGCATCTGCCGCTGCTGCAGCGCCAGCAGCACTCCCGCTGCCATTCACGCCGCGCTGCTCCGCTGCAGCCGGTGAGGCATCCGGTGGAGTGCCAGCAGAGGCGCGGTATCCTCCATCCCTGCTGCGCTTAGGTGTGGGCACCGCCATCAGCCCATCCGTGGGCGCCTGTTGCTGCTGGCTCACACGCTTGCCTGCGGCAACTCCCGCCAGTCTGTCCACCGCGCCCGCGCCGCTCGATGCCAGCAAGGTGCCTGCCGAAGCCGCCTGCTGCTCGTCATGATTCTGCTCCCGGCTACCATAGCGTGCGCCGAGCGATCCTTCGTCAGCCGCCTGGCCCGCACGGGGCGACGACGGCGCCGACTTATGTGGCTGCGGGTCCGTGACGCCGCCGGCCGCCCTCAGCCCCGGCAGCAGCAGCGGCGGCCCCGCAAGATCCGACGTGCTGCGGCCGGCGCTGCGGCTGCTGGCGTGGCGGTGCAGCGGGACGCCATGCGCGGAGAGTATGCGGCGCTGCCGCGCCGCCGCGCCGCCGGGCAGCATGTCGCCGCCGCCCGCTGCGGCGGCGGAGGAGCCTGAGGAGGACCGCAGCGCGCGGCGCGTCGCGCCGTCGTCCGAGACGGCGGATGTGTGGCCTTCGGCGGTGCCTAAGAGGCGCAACACAATGCGGGGCACGCACGCATGCGCAATGATGGGTGTCGAAACCAGACTGTGTTGCATGATCGCATGGAGAAGCAGGTGATGCCATATGGGTGATCTACTGATATGGCATCACTGCCGTAAGGTTGCCATCCACCCGCGTTACATAGGAGTCGTCCATCGAGTGCCTTCTGCTGTTATGTATCATACGCGGTGAGAAACATCGAAGTGTGAGTGGTGAGTGTGCATGCGTGCGTGTGTGTTAGTGTGTAAATCGTTCATTTGCATGCTGTGGGGCCATGCAGCGTGTTTCCCGTGGGGCCGTGTTCGTGTGTGTGTGTGTTGGTGCGCGCGTGATTGCGAGCGCACCTGGGGCGGATGGCAGCAGCAGGCTGTTGCGCGACACGCGCTTGAGCAGCGACGAGCCAGAGCTGCCGCGGCTGGGCAGGATGACGGCCCGCCTGGAGCCGGAGGCTGCGTGCATGGCGGCCGCAGACACGCTGCGCCCGGGCGAGGAGTCCCTGAAGGCGCAGCGCATGGCACACGCCAGGGCGCACAGCACGGCAGGGCGAGTGTTCTGGGATATACGGTAGGGAAGGCAGCGAAAGCACGTGGGCCAGGCAGCGGGAAAACACAGGCAAGGCAGCACGTGCAGTCCTCTGTGCTGTGCCTTGCCGCACACCGCGCACGGGCGCAGGATACAGAGCGATGCGCGCATCGTCAACAGCTGCCTAGGTGTGTTCCGTACGGACGGATTGCTCACCTGCTGTTCACCCAAACGCCATCTTCCTGGGTAGCGACCGCTCCCTTTCCAGCTGCCGCTGCTGCTGCTGCAGCTGCTGTTGATGGGCCTGCGCCAGCGTCTGACAAGTCAATGTCCATGGGCACGGCAACACCGCCCACCACTCTGCCGGCAGCGTCAACTGAGCCATTGTCCCGACTGCTACTGCTGCTGTTGCCCGTGGGCGGGAGCAGCGCCGGCATCGTCAGCACGCGCTGCTGCATCTGCTGCACCTGCTGCTGCACCTGCTGTTGGTGCGTGAAGCGGCCGCTGCGGGCCGGCAGCGGGCCCATGATATCCCCCTCCTCGTTCGCACGCACCACCGCGCTCATGGATAAGTCCCGCATGGCGTTAAGGTCACGCAATGCGGATTTCACGCCGCCGCTGCTGCTGCCGTCCACGTTAGCACCAGCATCAGGCAGCCCCATCACACGCCCGCCAGCAATGCTGATACTTTCGAGCACTGGTTCGTCCCGCTTATTAGCCCCGCCGGCACCGCCTCCGGACCCGAAACCAGCTTCGGGCCCAGTGGCTGCTGCTGCTGCTGCAGCGGCGGCGGCCGCGGCGCCGTCCCCGCTTGTGGTCATCAGCGTCATGATCGTGAGCGCCTCCTCCCCAAACGTCAGCGAGCTGTGCGCGCCCCCGCTGTTGCCGCCGCCGCCGCCGCCGCTGCTGCATACGGCGCCGGCATTCTGATGGTGTTGGTGCAGGGGTGCTGGCTGTAGCGTCATGCCAGAGGCAAGCACGCCCATGCTGGTGCTGGACACGCCCTCCCCTGCAGAGGACAGGTTGTTGGCTGAGGAGGACGTGGCCGTGGCGCCGCCGGCTGAAAACGAGGCACGGATAACATTGGCGCCGACGGTTGCGTTGGTGAGAGACGACATGAGCAACGGATCGTTGTGGTGGTGCCGATGAAACGCCGCTGTAGCGGCCGTGATGGAGCTGGTTTGGGGGAAGGATGCCGCTGCAGAGCCGGCACCAGAGGCGTGGTGCGTGGGGCTGCCCTGCTGGCTGAGCCGTGTGGGCGTGTTGGTCCCGCTGCTGCTGCAGCTGCTGCCAGGCGGCAGGCCCATGCCCCCTGCCGTGTTGCGCAGGCGTGGCGGCAGCGCGGATGACCCGCCTGCAAGCCCTGCACCACCGCCAAGTGACACGCCGCTTCCGCTGGCGGACGCGCCGCGCAGCTGCCGCGCAGCCGCCGCGCTGGCGCCTGCCCCACCCCCGCTGCTGCCTCTGCCCGCACCAATACCGCCAATATCAGGAGGCGTGGGCGAGCGGCTGCGGCCGTCCGCGCCGACGCTGCCGGCAGCAGCAGCAACCCCGCGTAGCTTGGAGGCTGCGGCGGCTGCAGGAGAGGTGCGGGAGCTACGGCCGGAGCTGACGGTTTGGCTGGCCGGAATGCCGCCGGGCATGGCAGGCAGCGGCATGGGCTGCGACACGCTGCCAGCAGCAGCACCTGAGGGGCCCGCCTGCTGATGCTGCTGCTGCTGCGCTGACTCGAGCGCGTGGCGTCCCCGGCCACGCACATTGTGATGGTGGTGGTGGTGGTGATGAGGCACGTAATCTACGCCACCTGGCCCTCCGTCCCAGTCCTGCGACTGCGGCGCGCTGCTTGCTGCAGCGCCCCGCGGATGCAGGGGGTCATGCACCGCAGGCGACCCCACGTGGCTGTTCACGCGGCTGCCGCTGCTGGCAGACATGGACATGGCAGCGGCCACGACGCCGCTGCCCTGCCCCATTAACAGGTCCTGCAGGGCAGAGTGCAGGGCGGGGGGGGCGCGGTTGCTGGTGGAGCGATGTTCCGCACCCAGGCTGCCGAAAGCGTCCTCCGTCGTGCGCCGGCTGCTGCCGGTCCCCCGCGCGCTGCTGCCCCGCTCGTACGCGATGCCGCCGCTGCCGGCAGCAGCGGCAGCAGCAGCGGCGGTGGCAGGTGCGGGTGCGGACGCGGCTGCTGCGGTAGCTGTGGGACAGCTGGACGACCCAGATGACGCGCGGTTGAATTCAAACGCCTGCTGCTGCTGCTGCTGCTGCCGAGGAGAAGGAGGGGCTGGGGGCCCGGCAGCGCTGGCCAGCTGCGCAGGGGCAGCAGTCAAGTCCCGGGGGGCCGACGCCCCACTGGGCTGCTTGGGGCTGGTGTTGGCACTGGCGCTGGCGCTTGGCTTGTTCACGCGGGGAATCGCCAAGCCCAAGCCCGCCATCGCTGCCGCGGTCGCTTGCCCGAGGCCGGAGGGCCTGGCCGCTGCTGCCGCTGCTGCTGCTGGGCCCGGCCCGAGCGTGGATGGCGAGCGTGCGCCGGAGGGCAGCAGTGCCAGCGCGTCGTGGTGCATGAGCCCCGAGTGCTCGCTGCGTACCCCCTGCTGCAGGTGCTCCATCAACGCGTCCTGCATGCGGGCAGCCGGCCGGCAGCAGCTCCCATCAACACACAGGCGTGTGACAAGGCACAGCGACGTGATGCCACTTTAAGCATATTACTGTATGTTGCGTCGTGTTGCGTGCCTTCCGGACGGTCCATACCTCCTCGTGAGACAAGAGAATCAGGACGCAAACGAGCAATGTCCATGTCAACGTCAATGCCATGGCTGCATGCAGGCTGCATGCAGACGTCACCTGCTGGGGTTGTGTGTGACGACTGGCATTGCAAGGTAGTAACTCCCTTGAGCTACGCCTACCAATGCTAAACGGAATCGCGTATGGTAGGCAATGCCATCACCGGTCCCGCCCAATAACAGCTTGGCGGCACCGCATCGCTGAGCAGAAGAACTACGCCCGCCTCCCCCCCCTCTGCCTGCACCAGCAAGGCCCTGGTCCCCTAACCGAGTTCAACGGTTCATGGCCCTATTGGCAAGCTCAAGCACTATTGGTTGGCAAGCACCTCCTGGCACACCGGTATTGGCACCGCAAACCTTTCGTATTGGACTGCTGGTTTTGGTATCCGGCCCCACCGAATGCCACACAGCAAAACCTGCAAGGTACATGATGAGTGTTTATTACGCACCGAGGTGTGGCTGGCGGTGGAGAGGTTGGAGAGCTTACGACGCGGCTTGGAGAACGAGTGCGCAGCGCTGGCATCGTCCCGGTCCACACCCAGCACTCCCCCACCATATCCCCCGCCGCCGCCGCCGCCCGTGGCCAAGCCCGCGTAGCCGCTGCCGCCGCCGGCCTCTGACGTGCGCTTGGAGGCGGAGGCGGGCACGGCACCGCTGTTGCGCCGCGAGCGCTGCGGGCCGCTGTGCACCCCGCGCTGACCGCTACCCAGGTGCGAAAGCGCGGGGTTCATGGCGGCCGCGGCGGGCGGGTTGCTGGTGTTGTTGTAGGCGGATCGGGAGCTAGATAGAGAGCCCTGCAGAGATTGTCAAGCAGGCAGAGGCCATGATGCCGTGATTGCCATCACGACGCACTACACGACAGGCACCGG
>BDDA01000338.1:30142-60742 GCA_001662385.1 Chlamydomonas asymmetrica | reverse complement strand
GGGGAAACCCCCCCCCCCCCCCCCCCATCGCTTGTGACTTGTGAGGTGCATAAACGCACATTGAATACAAGCAGCTGCCCTGACATCGCATGTGCGACCTGACCAAAAATGGCTTGGGATGTACCAAGCGGCTACGCCTCTGTATGTATTGCGTGCAGTGCTCTGCTTGGGGGGTATCAGGTTTACCTGGTTGAGCATATGAAAGAAGACCTGCTCATAGCTCTGACAGCTGCTGCTGCGCCGTCGCATCACCGCCGTTCGCGTCACATCGAGGACCTGTTGGGGCAGCGGGCACGCCGATGTCATGGCGCACGCGTGCGCAAGCCAGGGCACCTCGCATCCGCCTTCACCGGCGCTCCCACGCAGCAGGTACCATGGTAAGCGCCTGAATCAATTCGCATGCGTGCTCTGCTGCTGCAGTGCATTAAGCGGTCATTCGTAAAATCCACAGGAGTCACTAGTATGACGCGCATAGGGGAGTCCCTGAGCCTGCTCGCTCAGGCGTGAACCAAATGAGCAAGGGTGTCCACGCAAGGTGCAGGGACAGGGGGGGTACACTGACCACGTGTATGCCGAAGTCACCAAGTTTGGCGGTGATCCCACGCGTGCCAGGCTCAACCTCTGCGGGCGGGGTCGTTTTGGTCAACAGCACGTTGTCCGCTTTCACGTCCCTGCGTTGCATGTCCGTAACAACAGCAACAACAAGAGTTGACATCCTTGCCTCTAGGCTTGCAGCAACGCTGAACGGTCTAAACCATGCAGGCGGCGTTGGAGTGTGTGTTGTCGTTGACACAGCTGACGTCTGACATGCAACAAGCACACCGGGACATGTCCAGCCGAGTTTGACTGGCTGCCAGTTACGGCGACTCATTGCTGTTTTTTAACCTGTGAACCCTCTAGCACCTTACCGGTGCACGACAGGGGGCTGCTGCGCATGCAGGTACTGCAGTGCGAGCGCAACGTCCATGGACCACAACAGCGCCTCCGCGTCTGAGTATGGCACACTGGTGGGGACCTGAACCGTCCCTCCTGTTGATGTCCCCCCTGGATCCGCTGTGTTGGATGACTTCCTACGGCTCTGCAGGGTGAGCAGGACCCGCTGCGGCTGCGCCTCGCAGACCATCTTGGACAATGTCCCAACCTGCGGGTCCAGGCGTGCATATGATGCAGTTCAGAACAAGTGCGGAAGAAAAATGAGCAGCCTGGCGACTGCTGCAGAGATGCGTTCACGCGCTTTGGTCTCGCACCGACCTCCATGAGCTCCGTGAGAATGCCCCATGTGTAGCGCCTGGTTGGCAGAGAACAGAAGGCTGGGGGCAGATGACAGAGAGCGAAGAAGCGAAGAACGTTCCTTCGAAGAAGAGAAGCAGCAGTATAACACAAAGAGGCATGATGATCCAAATAGGTCAGACGACAGTTCTCTTCCGGTGCCAGGTACGAGCCACTAGCCACCTCACATGATTCAAGTCAACAGCGCTGCCTCAGGGCGTTGAGGTACGCACCACTGACCTGTGATGCATGCGAGCCAGTAGGTTAGCCTCACGAAGGAACTCATTCAAGCTGCTCTCCTTCTGCGCTGCATGCGGGTGTAAAACTTTGAGAGCAGCTGCTTTTCCATCAAAGCTTGCCCTGTATACCCTTGCTGTGATACCACCACCGATGCGCTCCAACACTGTGACGCGCTGCGCAAGGTCGTCGCCGTCGAGTGTCAGCACCTCGTTTGTGTGTGGGTTTGAAGAAGGCGGCCCCTTCACGCTGAACGAGGGCTCTGTCAGTCTGTTCATGGTTCCCAAGCCACTGCTCCAGGACCGCCTTGCTTTCGGTCAGCCTTGGCCCTGCGGCTCGTCCTACATAGCAGGTCACTCGTCCAGCCTTCATACAAGCCAATAAACAAGGATAACCTCAACAGCACTAGTAGCAGACAAGGCATACATGGCGAACGTACGCTTACTACTCACGCGTCCGGTGCTAAATGTCAATTCGCTATTGATTCAATGCAATTCAAATTCGCGCCAGGCAGGTGTTGGCGCGTTGCGGTCACCCTTTGCACCACAGGCATTGCATGGCTTGGCGAGCTTCACACGGTTCCACATTGCTGAGGCGAGCCATTTGGGTGACCAATTACATAAGAGAACTACACAACGAAACTACAGCCTGCCTCCCTCGTCCTTGTCAACCGCATCGCCTACACCCTCCCACTCCCTCCGCACGTGCATGCATCGTGTCCACCAGTACACTACTACACAGCCTTGCCACAGGATTTTGTTTATTGCGCAAAGAAACGAGGCAACCGTTGTGTCAGTGTGCTGCGGCCAGTGCTTAAAACTGACACGGCAAAGCAGTGCAAGGGAGAGGTGGTGTGTGTGGCAGGCACTACGCAGGGCGACGCCACCACGCCAACACAGCCCTCGCACATACCACCAGCCAGCAGATTCAAAACAGTGTGGATGGTGCAGTACATGTGGCAGGGGAATCACACACTGCGATTCACTGGCTAAACGCGAGCTACGCTAACAGCACATGTCCTATACAAATGAAGAAAATAATCCGCAATGCGCCCTACCCTGTGGGTCCTCACACAGCACAGGACATCAACATTTTCGTATCAGGTCCATCATGTTTTTTGTCGTCATCTATGCACGCGCTTTGACAAACATCTTCAGGAGCCCAGCAGGATGCTGCACGCGCGCACACACCTGCGTGCTTGCGTGCAGCATGCCAGTATACACAGAGGATGCACGGATATGCTAAGGCGATGCAAGGCGTGCGTTGCATAAATGCGCAGTGCAAGGCGTTTATGGGAGGAACGCTGGTGGGGGCCGTAGCCCAGGGCGCACCCCAGAAAGCAGCAAAGTAGTGACAGCGGCGCTTGCAGGGAGCAGCCTTGCGGACGGATGCACCGTCCAAGCGTTTTCGAAACTCCAAGGGAGTTTCAAGTAGATGTCGCACAAGCACGCGCTCTATACATCGGGAGCGCGTACAGTGCAGCGCAGTAGGCATACGACGTGCATTCGGCAGGAGTCTTTCAGCGGTGCAGCACTGCGTGGTGTGTACATACCCGCGTAACAAAGTCCTGCAGTGAAGCGGCATGATGTTGTCTATCTTATACCAAAGGAGCCGCACATAACAGAACCCGGAAACAGGATCAAAAGAGGAGCTGCCATACATTCGCAACTCGTAAACGACGGCACCTCACCAGCACGGCATCTTGGTCCCCGCCTGCTCCTGAAGTTGAGCCGTGGCATCTGTTTTCAACAATCAACCCAAACACTCAGGAATGCCGTCCCCCGCCCCCCAAACTCCCCCAAAAGGCACAGGGAGGTCTGTGCAAAGATCTGCGCTTCAGCATGCAAACCGGCATGCCACACCCCGCACATACGCGCACGAAGGTGCATCACGGCGCAACCCTTCGTTCTGATCGCACCGGCATCAAGCTTGGACCACGCCCGAACCCCTGTTGCAGCGTGCCAAGCCTCCGTACTTGAGGGGGCTACGAGCCACACGCCCTACCAGCGCCTCCGCATGCGTTTCTTACTTTGCATATGCGCGCATCGTTGTTCCAGCCTCGTCTTTAACAAAACAGTGCGGGAACATTCGTGGACGCCAGCGCGCAAAAAGCCATACTTGGCCTGGTACTTTGCCTGCCTGGAATCAAACCCCCAGCAGCTGATAGCTCAGCTCATAGGCGTAGGGGCTGATCCAGGCCCAAGTGTCGGGAAGCGGGCACTGCGCACTAGCTTATGCTCAGCTCCAGATAGCGGCTGCCCAAGTAGTGTCGGTTGAGGTCACGCACGCTGCGCATAGCCTCCTGAGGGTTGGCAAACGTAAGCCAGGCCTCACCAGAAGGCCGCCCCAGCTGGTCTAGCCCGATCTGCAGCGTGTCCGGGATGTAGTTGTAGCCCTGGAAAAACGCCAGGATATCTGCAGGCGAGCTGCGGTAGGGCAGCCCGCGGATCTTCACAGTCGGGCTGCTGCCCGTACGCTGCACGCTGGGCATCGCCATCTGGGTCACCTGCGGCGCGTGCAGCTGCTGCGGTGCCTGCTGGATGATGGTGGTGCGCTGCATGGTGCCCTGCATGGCGCCGCCCGGCCCCTGCGCGAGCTGCTGCTGCTGCTGCGCGCTGCTGCCTGACAGGCTGAGCCCCTGGAACTGCGCTGCAAGCGTGACAGGCGACGCCTGGTAGCCCAGCTGCTGCGGCTGCTGGTGGTGGTACGAGGGCTGCGGCTGGTAGCCAGAGGGTTGCCTGCAAGCACACACGCAGCGGAACAGACTTGTGGCGCTGGGCACCAACCACAGCATCGACGTGCCAGCAGAAGTTCAGCGCGTGTCAGGAACGACGACGGCTCGCAAGGGCTTTCACAAACGCTTGCATGCGCACTCACACAATATGCTATGTACAGGAAGACAGCCAGTGCCACCACAAAAGACAGCTGACATGACCAATTTCAGGTTTTTGCCTGGCGTGTTCGCAATGGGTGCTACGAAAACAAGTACCAGAACTCAACAGTACGCAGCCAGCCTTACGTGCCATACACCACCCACCAGATTCTGGTTTCTACCGGGACTTGCGAGCCGGTTATTTGAACACTGTATGGCCCACTCGCGTGCACTGTGTACGGAGTGTTGCCGTGCATAGCGTACTGCGTGGCGCCTTGCGGCATCGCCTGCACAGCGTACTGCTGTCCGCCCTGGGTTACTGTCTGCATCGTGTACTGCCCGCTGCCACCAGGCAAACTGGAGAGCGTGTACGATCCGGCAGGCGCCCCGCCTGGTCCGCCTGAGCCTTGCCCGGGCTGCCCCACAGGTTGCAGGCTGAACTGCTGGCCCGAGGCCCCCGAGACGGTCAAGGGGCCCTGGACTACATATGATCCAGAGCCTGGCCTGCCAAGAGGCTTTCCCACGGCACCGACTCCGGGCTGACTCTGCAGCCCGGCTTGAATCATGCCAGGCGGGCGCGAGGGCCCAGCTTGCTGCTGCTGTTGCTGGATCATACTTGCTGGCACTACTTGTATTGGGCCCCCAGAAACGTAGGCCATGCTGTTCCGCTGCTGGGCACGCATCATCCGCGAACGAAGCTTGGCTGCCGCCCCAGGAATGGCCAGTGTGCCCAGCCTCACTTGCTCCTCCATCTCGCTTCGGGGGACGTGGAGCAGGCGCACATATCGGTCGCCAATATATTCGCCGTTCTTAGCCAGTGCCTGCGACATGGGCACACGACGGCGGCAGTTCAAACGCGGTATTCGAGCGAAATATGGGACCCCTCCCAAAGTGGTGACCACAAGCCGCCCGTAAAACACACGCACCTTGAGTGCCTCTTCCTTACTACCAAACTCTGCAAAGGCCTGCGAGCAGTATCAATAGCCCAAACGCAGCGGTTATACAAAAAGCCCAGAAGAACGCTGCAGAGCAACAACGATTCTCCCAAGTGTATTAGTACATGACATTTTGGCCCTGCCACGAGCGCGCTGTAGTTGTTACTCACGAGACCAGAGGCCCGGCCGTCTGGTTCAGAGACCCAGGCGATTCTGCGAACGTCAAAGCCGGGTCCGAAGAAGGTCTTGATGTCGGACTCCGTGCAGGAGTAAGGCAGTCCCTTTAGCTTCAGTATCGCTGAGCTGTTCTCCACACCGCTAGTAGTGCTCCCACGCTGCTGCTGTTGCATGCGGTCGTCGCTGACCTGGTGCATGCCAGGCGCCTGTGGTGAGACTGCAAGGTTGGACCCGTCCAGGCTAGCAGGAAGGCCCTCCTCACCACCAGGGACCCCGGCAACAGCGCTGGGCTGTGCAGGTACTGGTATCGCACCTGAGACGGTGCCTGAGAGCACCAGTCCCGGCTCGCCCTCCATCGAGCTGCCCCTTTTGTGCCCCTTTGCTGCCCCTAAACAGGATGCCCCTGAATTTATAAAACGTTCGTTGTGTGCAAGTTGCGTCCTCAAACAGCTCAGGCTCGCTTGGGTGGGGTTCCCGGCATTGCTGGTCCTAGTGTGAGGGGTTGTCTTGACCTAGGCTGCCTCGGGTTTCGTATTTGGCAAAAGCGTAGTGCTATGCAGTACGTGCGCCCATTTGTTTCCCGCCGTCCCCCAACACATCATCGTGCAGGCATTGTTTCAGGCATTCCCATGTTGATGCAAACGCATATGAATGCACTGAAGTGCCTGAACTCCAGTTAGTCTTGCGTACCGACCGCCACGCGGCACCCCGCTCACGGGCCGACCCTGGGTAGGCAAACGAGCAGGCAAGGGCTGCGGCAAACCTGTGCCCTAAGCTGTGAAACGAAGAGCATTCCATTCCGAGCCTGGCGGCTTCTTTGCGACGTAGTACGGGTGTGCTGAGAAACGTGTCATGCCGGGACTATTCCACGCCCGCTGCTGTGTGCCTTGCATGCTTGTGGGAGTAAGAGCCACAATAGTATCACATTGTTTTGCTCCAACTTGCCCAGGTGCTGCGGACTGACTCCTCATGTCCAGTTTTGCACAGGCACAAACACGTCACGCAACAACACAGGTCGTCTGACTGCTTGTCACGCCATAATAATGGAACTTTGCAGTGAGTTACAGTTGCCTTGCAAAGAGTGGGTGGTTCTGCCGTAGCAAGAAAACACTGTTGTTCACACTGAACTGCATGTTGCATGACACAAGCGGTACCTCTGTAAAAAGAAGAAGCACAACTCGGTTGTTCAAGCACAAACAATCCCACTGTCATACATCAACCACAACGCTTTGCGGGCGAACGCTGCCGCAACATGCTAGGAGGTGTGCTATAGCTCCGGGTGGCAAGCTGGCTATATAAACACTGTTTCTTTGTACCAGGAACCAAACAGTTTCGTGGGCGCCAGGCAACCCTGCGGGGAGGCCGCGTACACTAGTGTTCTGCTTGCCAGGAGCTGCTGACGAGTGCGTCATCACCAGACGCCAGGTTCTTTAACGAACCTTGAAACACCGGCACCATGCAGCCCGCCAGGCGTACACTGAGGCGCACCGGAGGTGTGCAGGTGTGCAGTCGTGCCTGGCGTCGGCGGCGCTGCTGCCTGCGCGTCGGAGGTCAGGAGAGGAGGTTGCAGCAGCTTGTGCGGTGGCGCGCAGACGCCCCACTGCACCCAGCGCGCCACGAAAAAGTTCTCCAAGCCGCGCGCCTGCAGGCATATGCAGCCCATAGCTCATTCATGAACCGGTTTGCCATGTAATATGTATGCCTCCACCATCAAATGCAGTACGATTGCAGTACCACACATCCCACTACAAGGGAGCATCGTGTTATTCATAACAAATCATCATGGAGTCACCACTGTCCAGCTGTGGCTTGCCGCATCCTAATCATCGCATGGATTCACGGACAGCGTTTCCAGACTGCCACCCATCCAATGCTGCACGTCCCACCATGCAATACAACGGTGAAAAGGTCACTCCCGAGTCCCAGTGGGCGCAGAGATTTAGGCTGACAGATGTACCGCTGCCTTATGGTGCTGGGCACGGTGATCAACACCTTACAAGAGCAATCCACGGCTTGAGGGCACCGCTGCAGGCCACTCCCCTTCGGTCAGAGCCGAGCCCAGCAATGGGATATCCTGCCTGATGCATGAGTGCCTTGAATCATTGCATTCGTACGGGATGGTGCCAGCTATGCGCACTGCGAGCAGTCTAGGTTGGCTTGATAACAGCGTAAAGCACCAGCAGCAGTGCCATGGGCATGATTGGCGTGCGCAATCATCGTGGAACTGCGCACGTGTGCATGCGCTGCGGTGTGGGGGCGTCGGTGTTGGCGTGGCCGGCCACTGGATACGAGAGCGTGGAACACGCGCCAGGCCACCCATAGATTATTTTCGGGTGGCTACTGTTGGAGCTTTGTAGCCGAGCCCGGCGGCCCCCTGGATGAGGACCGATAACAGCCAGCCGCATGCGCTCAAAGTCTCACATTCACCCCCACGCGCTCCCTGCCCTGCATGGCCCCACGGGAAGTAAGCAACTTGGACACGCCCCCCCTGCACCCACCACTGCCACGCCTGCCGGCTCGCCCTCCAGCGTCATGGGTGCCACGTACACCGTCAGCATGCCGTGCCGGTTGCCAAACACGATGTCCGTCAGGTACCTGCGGTGTGTGAGGTATGTGCAGCGGGATGCAGACCGCACGCCAGGGGCCAGGCAGCCCCCGGGTTTTGGCGGGGGGGGAGGAGGGCTGTTGCGATGCATGTCGCTTGACGTTGAGCGGGACGTGAGGAGGCTGGTCACAATCCTCATCCCTTGAGGGAAAAGGCAGTGGGTGACCCCACCCCGTTCACAACCTGCTGTGCTTACACCTGCTGTGTACCCGTATAAATGCATTACACCCGCTGTGTATTGAATGCCTCATGTCGCCCTGCGGACTGTGGGCGCCAGGGCAGTGCTTCCAACCGTGCCCACGGCCGAATGCTGGCGCACCGCGTTACATGCGCCACACGCCGCCATGTGCTGCCTCGGATGCGCCCTTAATGGCTCATGCACTTGGCCGCACACACCAATGCGCGCTAACCCAACGAGTGCAGAACCTCCAAAGCACACCGCACACCTGTCGCCGATCATGAGGAGTCGGTGTGCGGGGCAGCGAAAGTGCTTCTCCAGCTCCGATGCCCCGCCGGCAGGCTTCTTCTCGGCATGGCGCAGCACGCGCACGCCCAGCGATGCCTCCAAGGCCTCCGCCTCATGCCCTGAGCGCAGCCGAGCACAGCGCTTCACGTCAGGGCGCATGGCGTGCGCAAGCATGCAACCGCTCTCGCATGCTAGGAAAACTGTGTGTGGCTGCCGATGCAATCAGCAGGCCATGTGGAAAGCCTCCGTGACTTTGCAATATCCCTTAACCCATATTGCATCGCGTAGTCAGTTGGCGGGCAAGCACACACCGTGCAATGCTATGTTCCTGCCAAGTGCACATAACACGTTTTGCCGTTGGCATCTGCTCCAACTCTACGGCCCTTGTCTATGTCCTGCCGCCCATATGCCAAGCAAGGCGACATCTTGCCCGCTGAGTGAACGGTGACGCAGGTGAGGAGGGTCAGAGCGGAACAAAAGGGCAGGCGGGGCTGCGCTGTGCTGCCAACGAGCGCCGCTGACCTTTGGGGTCGTACTGCGCCAGCCCGGCGCTGTTGGAGTACAGCACCACGCGCTCAGGGCCGAACGCGGCAAGGCACGACGCCAGCGCGCCCGCCACGCGCGCGTCCACCGAGACCGCAAAGGGGCGCGTGAGCGTGTTGTCCTTGTCGAGCACGACGCCTTCAAATCCAGCAGACCTGCCAGAGTGCAAGGCCACCACCACCATCATCGCATCAAGACGACACCATCATCACGTCAAGACAACACCATGATTTACATGATCGCGTCAGTCGACCACCACCATCGCAACAGCTGGCACTCTGCTCACGTCAGCCGACACCACCATCGCGTTAGTCGACACCACCATCGCATGAGTCGAAACCACCATCGCGTTAGTCGACACCATGATCGCGTGATAGGACACCATCAACATGTCAAGGATATGGAAGTTTCATGTTGACGGACGGAACGCATCCCTGCCCGACAAAGTACCAAACCACCTTGCTATGCAGGCCCTGCAAGCTGCCCTCACGGTGCAGGTCCATGCCGGTACCCACCAACAGTGAGTAAGCATCACGCACGCTGTGCACACAGGCGTAGCGTGTTGGCAGTATGGAACACACACACCAGACTGCTCGGCCCCACGGGAAGCACACTGCATGGCCCCACGGAAAGCAAACAACTCTGACACCCACCTTAGCGCCCCCCAGTCCAGCCAGCGTATATCCGGCACGCTGATGTGCGGCACAGCAAGGCTCTTGTTGCCCTGAGCACATCGGAAACGACATGCAGCACAAAGCAAGTTCTTGGTACGGTATCCGCTGTCAAGACACCGGGTATCGTTCCCAACCTCGCTCTTGACATATGCCAGCCATGCATGGCTGGTGGCCTGCATGCATGCACACATCGATCGATGGCCCATGCGGCCTGCGTGCTCAAGTGCATGGGTCAACCAGGTCTACACGACTACGCAACGTTTCACGCGTACCAGAGCGGTCACCGCGACACACCTCTTTGAAACGTGACATGACACAGAAACCCGTATGGGTTGCATGCAGCCGTGCGATGGATTCCAGCATCAAATCCATGTATATATTCGAGCCAGGTGGTCTGTACAGGTCTATCGCTGGTGGTATGACGCACCCCAAGCAAGCTGAAGAACAAGCCTATGCCTGCCGTGTTGAGGTTCTGACCCCAGCGTGCATACGATGAGGGCTTTCCGAGCACACTGCTGCCGCCGTCTCCACGATCGTCTCCCGAACCTCCACCTCCCGCGCCTGGCGAGGCGTCTACGGTGGGCGAGGGCATGTGCGCTGACGACCCCGTTGGTGCTGTTGCAGCGTGTGCAGCGTCCTGCAGTGGCGCTTGCGTTGCCCCTGATGTATGACAAGTGCTAGAGCCGCTAGCCAGCGAGCTAGGCGCCGGCGCAGAGTCTGGCGCAGCCCGGAACGCGGGCTGGGCTGCTGCTGCCAGGTCACTTGCGGTCGACGCACTGCCGCGGTACAAGTGGGCGGGAGTCGCGACTGGCGTAACCCGTGGGGGCCTGGCGGGCAAACCAAAAACTGTGGAGGGAGGAAGTAGCAAGGAGGAGGCCAGGCGGTGCACAACTGCGTGCGTGCTGATGCTGTGGTGGGCTCCTGCGGCCCTTGTGCTTGCTGTTTCTGTGGCGCCGCACGCCAACTGAGCGGCTGGGCCCACAGACAGGATGGGCGGCTTCTGTAGCAACGGGTGCGTGGTTTTACGAGCACGGGCTCCTGTATGCAGCGTTGCACAGGGCTGGCGGCGTGCTGCGAAGACACGCAATGCTTGCTTGCCTACGAGCAGCAACCGTGAGTGAAGGTGGCACTCATATCAGTGCAGGTTGGTGTTCATAAGGTGCACTGTGCAAAAATATGCTTCGCCCGGAAATCGTTAATGTGCATTTGCCTTTTCGTGCACCACGCTGGTTCGCCTTCCAACACGGAGGCGCAGCTGCCCGGCGCATCACAGTAGAGTGTTTAACATAAGCAGCTGTGTGTGAACCTACCAGATGGAACCACTGCCCACGTTGGCATCCGGACGCAAGGATGAATGATGGGTTATGTGCAAGCCGCTCGGGAGGGAGCCCAAACACTGGTGGGGCACTCACACATGTGCAAGGAGGATATCATTTAAGCACATTGCTGTATTTCGTGAGGCTCCACAGCCCTGGGGGCGAGGCAACAATACAACAAGCCAAACAACAAAATTTTGTGATGATGCAGGCCAGCTCAGCACTCGCACTGACAAAGCAGCCATTTGTGTGCGGTCGGTCCTGACACAAGTGCACCGACTTTGGAGCACTATATGCTTGTCACCTACGTTGCTCCAGTCCAACCTCGACGTGTCCAAGAGTTTGGATTGCACTAAGATAAAACAAGAAAAGATGTTCTCCCAGTTGAGGACCAGTTCCTTTGGGGCGTTGAACGACGTGCCCCTGGCCAGTTCTTCAGGTGACGACGTATACATAGCACTTTCTCAGCCCCTTATGGTGGTTCAACGACCCGTCCGCTGGGTTGACTGGTTGGGTTGTTGGGCAGGCTGTGTGTGTGCAGTTCGATGGCTTGAACGCCCATACTGTATTCTACGTGCAGGCCGCCCTCGACTCCCAGCTCGACAGAGTAGCTTGTTTGGCCCTCGTCCGGCGCTTCGAACAAGCGGTAAGAGCGGCGTTACCACTCAACCGTGCTGCTCATACTGTCTGTCCCAGCCCCACCACAGAATGGATATCACACGCTGACGTTCAGCATGGCAAGCAGGCGTCTAGATATTCTTGCACCTACATAACCGTAGGCAAATAACACTCTCAAGCTTGTAGGGTGGTGCACTGTTGCTGCCTGGTAATCATGTCCGCTCGTCGGACCACTGCTGCTGACCCCGTGCAGGGGTGCCACATGCGCGTCAACCTGCAGTTGTTGTGCGCTGCAGTGCACGCGGTTTCACACCTGACGACGCTTCCGAGGAGCCCCCTTCTGGCCAGGTGCTTATCTACCAAGTTGTGAAACCCTGAATTGTTGATGATGGCACGTCAGCAATCAGCGGTGTCTGTATGAACGGAGCCGGCAGTGCAGTTGTTGACCTTGTCTGACCTGTTTGGGTTTGAATAACACGCTGGTTGCTGTACATAAATGGTTAGTCCCAGCAGTGCGGGAGGGGACATGCACCCTGCAACTGGAAATCGTTTTGATTCCGGGCTGCCTTTCCTGCCAAGCTGGTGAGACAACCATTTTTCCTTACAATTGCCTTGAAACGCAGGCACATAAGCAACACAGCAGCAGCAGTGATGATCAGCCTCAGTCAACATCCGGCTCCAACTTCGTGTGGCCCGAGTTCTCAACTTTCAAGCCCCCACAGGGCTGGGTGAGAATGAACCTCCCACCAAATGCTGGGAGTCACACACCCCATTCAGGCGCATCAGCTTCCCTTGATGAAGCTTGGACTGGCGAGTTCACAAACGATACGTTTGTGCCGCCGCCCTCCAACCTGCCAACAAACGGCGACGATGCAGCCAGCCGCGCTGGTCAGGATGCCAGCCACAGCCTTAACGAAGCAGTGCTAGCCCGCTGGAACGCACAGAACCAGGGAGCTTTGAGAAAGGACCTCTGGACCGTCACCGACCAGCCTGGCATCGACTTGTTCCTTGCGGGGCCGCGCGCTTGGGGCAGGATGCCGCAGGTGCGTGCACACCGTGCGCAAACGCTGTCCCTCCTGATATGTGCGTTTGTGTAAAGGTGTGCGGTGCCCAGGGGGGCTTGTGCTTGCCCTCTCCCGTGTTATCCGTGACGTCATCAGTCGGGCCCGTGTTTGTAAGCTGGGCGCAGTCAGAACACAACAAGCTGCCACCACACACCTACCTGCTGCTTCACACAGCCCACACATATACCAACTGGTCTGAGCACGCTGGCCACAGGTTTCCTTTGTTCTAGCGCGACAGCCACACGGTCCGTGCAGCAGCAGACCTGCGCGTCGGTGCGCCATCCAGCAACACGCGCATGACCACGTGCGTGTGGCTTCCCTGCGTGTGCGTTGCGGGCTCCTGCGCAGGTCTACGTGATTCTCTTTGGCGTCGGCGAGCGCGACACGGAGGGCATCTACTCGCTGCGTGCGTTTGGCGGCGACGGTGTGCCGCACGAGACCATCATTGCGTTTGAGCGCGAGGACGACGCGCTGCGTTACGCAGGCCTGCTGGAGGCCTCCATGGACCACACGCCCAACGTGTGCAGCATCCCGCCGCGCGAGCTGCTCAACTTCTGCCTCGACCAGGGGTGAGCGATGAGCTGACTCAGCTGATGACCCAGCTGACTCAGCTGACCGCCGTGTTGCGTTGCCTTGCCTTGTGCTAGCTTCGCACCACCGTGCTCCTGGTTGCAGCAGGGCGACTGCTGCGCTCATAGTGGAGCGACGGGCTTGCATAACGGACCTAGCGTGCTGCGGTGCGCTCACGGTGCTGTGTGCGTTTGGCCTCGCCTGCCCGTATGTTGCGCAGGTACAGCTGCCGCCTTGAGCCCAATGGCACTCTACTCATCCCACCCGACTTCAACGTTGGCGTGACGGATTGGGAGCGATCCATCAGGTGAGCAGGGAGGGAGGCATGAGACGTCAAGAGAGGCCAAACACCTAAGCATTTGGCTGCATTTTACACCTGACATTAGGGGAAAGGTGGCGAGGCTGACAGGCAGGACATTTATTTCCTCATGCTGGTGTGCATGCTCAGCATTCTGGGGCGAATCCCAGGCATGAACCCTGTGTTTAGGGAGTTTTCGTTGCCAACCTGCATTAGTCATCCGATGGGGGGTGGATCATCGCATCGACGCTCTTACGTAGCATGCGCATGCGCTTGTCAGCGGTCAGCCAGCACGTCGGGGCGCTGCCGCCGCAAGGTGCCACCCGTAAGGGTGTGTGTTGGCGTTGGGCGGGCGCACGCGCCTCTACCCCCGCCACTGGTCGTTTTGGTGGGGAGGTCACAGCCCTGAGCAGTAGTGAGCGTTTTGCGGCGCGCTGTGCGGCGGTGTGCTGCTGCTGCCTGCACAGGTTGCGTGAGGGCAAGTTCAGCGTGCTGGACGATGAGCCAGACCACCGCACGTCCTCGGCCACCGCCTCCGCCACAGGCGGCCCCTCGCGCCCAGGCTCCTCCACCGCCACCGCGCCGCCGCCCACCACGCTGCCAAACCTGGAGGCGCGGCCCGGCGTGGGCCTGCCCCCAAGCCTCAGCAGCTTCAACATCAGCCCCAACGGCGGCGCGGGGGGCGGTTCCGGAGCGGGGGGCGTTGGTTCCGGAGCCAGCTCGACGCTCGCGCGCTTCAGCCAGGCGTACACGGGCGACGATCTGGACGCGATCAGGGCCCGGCTGGAGGCCCTGCTGCCAAAGGACTGAGCGGTACATGCGTTGGGATTACTCGATGGCGACGGCTGATGACTCCTTGCTGCTTGGCATGGTGGCGGCGGCGCTTTGGCGGCACGTCCGTGGGCTCCGCAGGCGGCAGCGCGCACGGCGGCGGCAGGCAGGCAGGCACAGCGGTGCCTTGCAGGGGCAGCAGCTGAGCCCGGCAGCATTGCGCACCGGGCCTGTCATGGTCTGTGCTGGCGCTGTCAGGCCCCTACAGGCGCTGCCTGTTGTCGAGGGCGCGCCTTTTTTTGCCGCCGCTCCTTGCATCTGGACCCCCGGCGCGGCCCAGCGTGCCTTTGTCTGCCGTTGGTTGACTTTCCAACGCCCGCGTTGCACTGCGGTCTTCACTGGAGGGCGCAGCGGCGCCAACGCCAGCAGCAGCGGCAGCAGGCGCTGTGGCGGAGCGCATGTGGCAGGACAGGTGGGAGCACCAAGCCCGTGAGAGGGGGAAAGAGCATGCTAGCGTTTGCAGCTGCCTTGCTGCAACGCCTCACCGTGGCCCGCGCCGTGACAGCTTTAGCTTGAATCACTTGAATCAATTGCTACTGGTGATTCTCTGGTGGTCGTTCGCCCACCTGACTAGCTTTGTTCAGGCGACCATGTATCATGTTGATCCCGATGCTTCTGGTGGTGCATTTTGCCCTGTCGCCCAGTTGGCACTGAGTTGATGCGCAGCCAGCCAAGTGCGTACGTGGGGGCTTCAGCCGCCTGGTTTGTTGCTTCCTTGCATTGGAAAAATGCTTGGCATCATGTTGGCATGCATGATGATCTCCCATGCAAAAATGCGGGCGAGTGTGAGGGTGAGTGTGAGGGTGAGGGCAGCACAGGCATGCCTCGCAATTGCTGGCGGTGCCGCGGGCTATACCGCTCGCCCGGTCCAGCATGCTCTGCGTCCCCAATATAGAACTGAGCACTGCTTCGCCTCGCAACACTGGAGTGTGCATGTGTTTGCGCGATTGCTGTCTGCGGCTGAAACGCACGACTGTGTGATTCCTTTCGGTCACGGTTTCGTACCGCAGCAGGATGGGTTGAGAGACTGTGGCCCAGACGCACGTATGCATGCATGCACGTGCCTGGCCTGCTGTTTTGCTGCCTGCTTTCACTTCTGTGCTATTGCTCCGCCTTCGTGCGCATTGTGTTGTGTGTTGGGGTTTCTAACCAACACGGAATTAGAACGAGTTGAAACGAAAAGTGTGAGGGGACGAAAAGTGTGAGCGTTGCCTTCCCTAGGGGTGGGTACCGCTGCTGTGGGTGACGTACACTTGGAGTATGTCCCCCGAAGCCCTGCGCTCCTAGCGCGCCCTCTCATGCGATCTGATTACACTGCCCGTTTTGTCTCACATTGTGTCGCCCGGCAAGCCCAGTAGCGCTGTTGCCGGCAAGCCCAGTAGCGCCGTTGCTGTGTGTGCATGACTATCCAAAGACCCCCCCTGTAGTTTTCCCACCCCCTAATGCTTGGAGCTTGTCCACCCCCCTTAGCAGGCGGTGCCCTGGCTGCGCGTGTTGCCCATGTGTTGCAACAATGCTTTAGCGCCGTTGGTTGCCAGGAGGGTCCCCTGCCTGTACACGCTCGTCGGCAGTATAAGCCACATCCCCCCCCCTCGCACCTGCGTGTGTGTGTGCGTGTGTGAGTGAGGGAGGCCGTTTTGACATCCCGTCTACATGCTCTGAAGCCCTGGCATATCTTGCTTGTCCACGTCGGCTCCACACCAGCGCTGCAATGTGTTGAAGTTCGAAAGCACTCCCCATGCCAAACTGGCCGCTCCTTCTTGCCATGCTGTTGCATGGATGGCTGCCAGCACTTTGTCTGCATTAGAACCTCTTGCGAGTGCGCATGTGTGTGTGTGTGTGTGGATAGGGAGGGGAGAGTGAACAGCAGGCTGGCTGGGCGGCCTGTGTGCACTTCCGTGCTGGGCAAGCATGGACCGCACGAGCGGCGCAGCCGCACGACGCGTGACAAAATGAACCCTGTGAGGGGCTCCCGCTGTGTGCATGCGTGCGAGCGACCTCGGCTGATGGTGCGGGTGCGCACCCTGCCTGGCCCCTCCCGCGTTGCGGTCCACGCTCTCCGCCACAGTGTTTTGTATCCCCATCAGCGATGCATTATCCGATACTTGCCGCCAGGCCGCCACATTTTGCCCACGTGTGTGCCATTCCGTCACTCATGTGCGTGGCGGCTTGGGAGTTGGTTACCTCAAAACTCATATGCCACTTTAGTTTTGTTGATCTCGTTTTTGCGGTCC
This sequence comes from Chlamydomonas asymmetrica, assembly GCA_001662385.1. Classification (NCBI taxonomy): domain Eukaryota; kingdom Viridiplantae; phylum Chlorophyta; class Chlorophyceae; order Chlamydomonadales; family Chlamydomonadaceae; genus Chlamydomonas; species Chlamydomonas asymmetrica. Next base: position 44,033 of record BDDA01000338.1, on the reverse strand, counting down.
CGCAAGATTCACCAAGAATCATGGCCTGTGTCAGAGGGTTATCAAAACATTGATAGTGTTCAGCAGACCAAGTCGTTCTACACAAGTTTTCAGGGGTTCCGTTTCGGTTTTGCTTGAGGGAGCGAAGAGAAGCCGAGAGAGCGAAGCTGACATGACGCGCAGGCGTTTGTGGCTGTGTTTGATGTGCGGGCGCGTGCGCTCCGCTCGCACGCTGCGGCTGGCCTGCACACACGCGTTGACGCACGGCCCCATGTCCGCTGTTTTGCAAGGCGACGGAACACATTTTCATGACTGCAGGCACACGTGCACACACACATACCACCGACGCCCTCCCTTGAAATACTTCAGGCCAGGCACGTGGTGCATGCGCGAGTGACTGCAGCGCAGTGTGATGGTGTGACCATGGCTTTTTTTGCGCATCGCTCCACGTGCAGGTTCTACGCCATCTAACTTTGTAGTACAGCCTCATGCAGTACAACCTCGGCGATAGTGTAGTACAGGCGGTACAGCCTTCTGCCTCACCCCTGCTGGTGCCACTTGACAGTTGACACCGCACCCTGCCCTGTCCCCTCACCTCTCCTGTACATTACCTTACACCCTGCCCCTGCACCAGCCTGCACCTGCAAAGCCTCTTTTACTTCCTTGTATACATATATGCAGTAGAAGCTCTGGTGGCAACCACCACCAATCCCGTTGAGTGGAACTTGGCTGGGCGTCTGCAACACCATGGCACTAGCTGGTTGTTGCACAACCGGTGGGTGACGCAGCACTGCAGGCCCTCTCGTCTGCTGTCCCGTTCACAGGCAGCTTTAGCACGCTGCATGTGCAGCTGGCCGGGAGCGACCGTAATACAACTTTTTTCCGAGCCAAGGCGCTTGCAGTTGATGATTTCCATTGATTCCAATGCGATTGCACGCATGGCGGCGATTTTCCTTGCTGCGCTGCCCTCTCTTAACCCTCAAGGAGGGCGCCTGTGATTGTCTATTCGTCACGTCATCCTCGCGGCCTGCAGGGCCAACCCCGTGTCACATCAAGTCTCTAGCATGTAACGAACGTGCCCTAAGCCGTGTGCCTTGCTGACCGTTCGAGAGAGTATTGGCGAGCCATCAGAGCTTTGCCGGACGCTGATGCATGATAACACGCATAGGTTGGGGTCCGCCACATGCAGGTGTCCTGCGACAGCGGCGCATGCGACAGCGGCTTGACTCGGATGAGGTCATGAGCCTAAGCAAGCGGCAGTGCTCAGGAGCGAATCTCAGGAATGGGTCGAAAGATTCAATGGCTTGGGGCGCGTCAATGCCTCAATGTGGAGTTGTGGACCGGATGCATCATGCATTCTTGTATTCATTCATTTGCATGCTGAGCGCAAGAGGGTTTCGGTGCGGCAGGCGCAGCACAGCTTTCCCATGACACCAAAGCGTATACGGTACCCACCCTGCCTGCTCGCAAGCTAGGGCCATCAGGTACAAAGTGACAAGCTACAAATCCATGGCATTTGCCCTTCCGTCTGTATGTAGCATCAACAGCGGGGTAACATTGGACAGGTGGCATAGCGTGGTGGCATAGCTGTCAATGAAAACAAGGACTGACCATACAACGACCACCCTTGCAGAGTTGCAGTAGCAGGGATCTGCTTGTACAGGTCATGTGCACACGCAGTTCCCATGCGGAGCTACGAGGCCCCTCCCCCTCCCCCCCCGGCCGCCACTGCTGCAACACACGGTGTGATGCGTACACAGTGCATGCGGTAAGTCTTCTCTTGTGCGGGCGTCGTTGCCCACTCGTGTGCACTGGGACTGCGTGTGCTGCCCAAACCATTGCTGCACCAGTCCAGCAACACAGTCAGCCTGCTGCTGCAGCTGCTGCTGCTGCTGCTGCTGCCTGCCGTCGCATTGCTGCCGCCAGATCTGCCACATGTTGCTCAGGGCTGCTGCTGCTGCTGCGGCGGCGGCGGCGGCGGCTGGTGTCATAGCGCTAAGCCAGGCAGGGGTGGTCCAACGCCGCCAGCACCGCATCACACACAGTCTTCATGTGCGTGCTGTGGTTTTGGCGCGCAGCGCCGCCAAAGGCGCCCTGCATAACATCCAGAAGGTCGTCCAGCCCGTCCCAGCCAGCCAAGCCAGCCAAGCCCATTGCATTCAGATTGGCAGCTGCCGCTGAAGCAGTAGCATAACCACCACCAGCAGCATGGCTTGAACCCGCCCCCGCCTGCGCCTGCGCCCGCGCCTGTGCCTGCGCTTGCGCCTGCGCCTGAGCGTCGGCGAGCGCGTCGGCGAGCCATGCGGCGACCTGCTGGCGGATGCACGGGGCCTTGATGCGGAAGTGAGCGCGCAGCGCCTCGCGGAACGTGTCGCCGCCTGCATGCAAGCAGTGTGGCGTTTGAATTGCATTGCCTGGATAGAGTCCATCACAGGCGCAGCGTGTGGTGACACCCAAGTGAGGTGCGTGTGGTGGGGTGCTTGAGGTTGGTGTGCTGGGATGGTGTGCTGGGATGGCGAGGAAGAGCGCGGCATGCAATTGCATGCGTGATGATAATAGGTGCGCCTGGTAGCGCCATGCCAAATGCGTGTGATCCCCCATTACATCTCCCCCATCACCACCGGCTTGAAACACAGGGCGAGCCACTTCGAGCTTCGCAAAAAGCAAGCGAAAACCACGGATGGGTTGAAGGCCTGTAGCCGAAAGCTGTTGAACCGCCTGAGCACTGGTAAGTGGTTAAGCCGTAGGTCCGCTGACGGGTTGTGGCAACCCGCCAAGCTGCGTGCACCCACGCTACGACCACAGTGCTCCGTCCCTCGTCCGCAGTCAACTTTAAACCCTTACATACTGCTCCCTTGCTCTGTTACACTTAAGGATGCTTGCACAGTTGCACTGCATGGAGCATTCTGGCAGCTGATCAGCCATGCATGCAGGGCGCCCCCAGCACCTACCGGCGGTTCATGCACTGCATAGGGGCACTATGCAGCTCCTTGCTCTCATCAGCATGCCACCGGTAGGTATTATCAATATGCAACGATCACCTACCGGCATAGTGCCCGCTCCCCGTCAGGAACTTGAGCGCCGGCAGCACCGCGTGCGCGAGCGTGTGGTAGCGCAGGGAGGCGTTGTAGACGCGGCTGTGCGCGGCACCGGCGGCGGTGCGCATGGAGGCCTCGTGGCCGGGCTCGTTGAAGTAGGGGTCCGCCACAAACACCATCGCCTGCAGCGACACCAGCACCTGCAGGCCCCACACCCCAGGCAAGGCACAAGTGCACATCCACAGTGGACCAGGTCCCGATCACGTCCGTTTTCAGCGCTGAAAACGGGGATTCCACGCGACACCACTCCCGCCATGTGGTGGAGCCTCTAGTGGACTGATCAGTGGACTGATCAATTGTCAAAGTGTCACAGCCGCACCATACACATCCAAGAGGTCTTTCTCCCACTTCCCACCACTCTTCCCCAAGCGTGAACAACAAAGAAGAGTCGTGAACCAACATGCACAGCGGAGTAGTGGACTGATCGAATGGCACGGACGCAGCCGCAGCCAACAGCCGCAAAGCAAGCTGCAAGCTTTCGACAGCCAGCGCAAGTGAGGGAGCGGGAGGGGAGCTGAGGATCAAACCTCGCGGCATTCATGCGTACGGTGTTGCCCCCTGTACGCGTGAATGGGCCTACGGCGCGCACCTCAGAGACACAGGCACCTCCCCCCCGCACAATCTAGTGCGCGCATGCATGTACCGTATGAGATACCGATAATGCGCATGGAGACTGAAATGTGAAGCCAAGCAACGATCACGTGCAAGTAGACTGATGCCGTCGGTCTGTTGTTGACAGTGTGATTAGCGCTAGTCCTTGCTTAGGGCTTGTTTCCACTGAGTTTCAGAAGCATGTGTGTTTTCAGAACCGGTTTTGAGAACCCGTTCTGAAAAACAACCTCCGTGGGAACAAGCCCTTAGTCATGATGCGTGTGCCCCACCTGGAGTAGTGTAGAGTGTGCTGGGTCCCAGGAGGGGCCGCTCCAGGTGCCCAGCAGCGACAAACACACCTGCATGCGGCCATGCACACAAGTACTTGATTTTCATACCCCCATCGGAGCTGCGTACAGCAGATGCCGGCTTGTAGCTCATGCGCGCGTTTGCGTGGGGGCCGGGCACATGCTCGTGCTTGCCTGCCGGCTGCTGCTACAGACGGGGCTGAGCGATATCTTGCCACTCACCGACCAGCATTTTACCCTCAGGGCCTGTCTCCCCTTTCCCCATCACCTGCCATTCCCATAACCCCATTCGATCCTCATTTGCTGCCCATGCTGCCTCTCACGTAGTCAGCCCCACCCGCACGCACCTTTCCACAGTTGTACAGGTTGGGGTTGAAGCGCACGGTGCCCCCGCCGGTGGTGAGGAAATGGACCTGCAGGAAGTTTACGAATAAGCAAGCAGCACGTGGTACGTATGCTATGCATGGTACCACGGTTACCGTGCAAACAGCCGCCTCCCGACACACACACATGTGCACGGCCCCACGGGAATCACACTGCACAGCCCTATGGGCGCCTCAACGGGGCGACCGTTTTGACAGACATTTGCAAGCTTGCCAAGCAGCACCGCCATGGCACAGCCAAGGCCTCAACCAAACCGCCCCTCCAGCTTGCTTAAGTACTAGGTACTAGGCATCAGCCGGCCCACTTCCGCCGCAATATGTGTGTCGTCGCCATGCTGTAGCCATGCTCATAAATACTCACACACTTCCTTACATACTCACACACTTCCATCGCTTAACGGCAGCCGCAAGTCAGCCCAGACACCTTGCACGCCATTGGTCAGGTCAGGTGCAGTCTCTCTATCCATACGCATACGTATATGCACACTGCATGGCCCCACGGGAAACACACGGCATGCCCGTTGGGCGCTCTTTCTGACACACTGCCAACGTCTGGCAGGACTATCACAGCTGATCGGCCCCGCATGCCTCCCCCACTCCCTGCAAGCTTACGTCCTGCCCGCCTGCATGTCTAGTGCGCCAGCCACTCGCTCCGCCATGCTCACCTGTGGTGGTGTGTTGGGGTACTGGGGGGGCAGGTAGATGTCGAACATGAACGCGCCGCACGAGTAGGGCGTGTCGTGCGCCGGGAACAGCACCGCACTGGGGGAGAGGGTGAGGGCGCATACCGGTATTGCATCCAGCAGCAGCAGCAGCAGCAGCAGCAGCAGCAGCAGCAACACCAGCAAAGCAGGAGAATGTCAGCGCTCACACGCACCTTTTAGGCACATGCGCTATCTACACCCAGGCACGCGCATGGGCATGCTATACCGTGTGTCGCATACCATACCATATACCGGCATGGACAGAGCAAGCTCACGTGACATTGTGCATGTGAGCGCCAGTAGGCATGCAGGCCGAATGCCTGCAAGGCTGCATCGCAACGCCCCTCATCCCGCTCCCTCTCCCTATGACCCCCCCCCTCTCGAGGAGCCCTCCCCTCCCCCCTGCGTACCGCAGCACGTCCATGCGCTCGTCATCCACCGCCACCAGCACGCTGCTCTCATAGCTCAGCGGCAGCGATGACGCCAGCGAGCATATCTCGGCGCCTGAACAGTGAAAGCAGGGGTGCATGAAAGCGGGACTGGATGAATGCCAGCGCGGATGACAACGGGGGTGAATGACTGCAGGGGTGCATGCGTCTGGGCGGGTGTGTGGAGGGAGGCAGTCATGCCATGTGCAGGAGGGAGGGGGGAAGGCCACCACCACCATGAAAGCAAGCCAGCCTTCGGGTACGCGCTCCAAGGCCACGGCTGGCAGCGCTTGCGCTGCAGTGCCCCATGCTGCCACTGGCGGCATTGTATCGGCGCCGGTTTTGGGATCGTGCTGAAATGCTGATCGGTGAGCGGCGCACCAGGGCTACCGTACCACGTGCGGGGCACTACACAGGCGCTACACACGAACGATATGGGCGCTACACACGCGCTACACAGGCGCTAGGCATCCATCCCGGGCACCGCAAGGCATCAAACGTTATTTGCTGTGATCGCTGCATGACCGCCATCTGCTCAGCCGCTCTCACCTATTCTCTTGAGCCGCGCCCTCATCGCCTCGCCGCCCAGCTGCCGAGCGGTCTCGGCCTCGGCCTCGCGCCTGCCACAACACGGGTCACCATCGTATGACCAAGGCTGAAGCGCACATGGCGCAATAGGCTTGCATGCGCTACGGCATGCCCCATGACATGACTTCACATCACTAATCACACACACTGAGAAGCCCTGTGTGGCATGTTACCGCTGGGTTGCTCACATGTAAAAGTACATAGTATGACTGCAACATCATGGAAATGCCACAAACAACGCACAAACATGTACTGCCTGAGGTGGACAAGCCTCGCACAAATCACGGGAGATGCGTCCCCCAAACACCGCCCATGTTTCTGTGGTCGTCTGTCAGCCCCTGGTCCCTGGCTCTCACTTGAACCGGTGCCCTGCCGCTGGCGTCAGCAGCGGCTGCTCGCTGAACTGCAGCGGCTTCAGCACAGCAGTGTATGCCGCCGCTGCCGCCGCCGCCGCTGCCGTTGCCGCCGCTGATGCCGCCGCCGCCGCCGCCACTGACGTGCTAGCGCCTGGCGCACCACTGCCTGCGAGGGCAACGAGCCGGGAGGGAGGCAGGCGGAGGGGAGGGGGTGAGAGGGCAAGGAAGGGAGGGAATGGGAGTATGCGACTGAAACATCATACATCATGCAGACCGCACGCTAGGGTGTGGGGACTGCGCAAGCCCCGCCTCATCCTCACTCACTTACGCATCACGCATCATGTGCATCGTGCAGCATCCCAGTTGCAGCAGCACACCCAATGAGGCAATGACCCATTATACATTACGCAAGCAGAACAGTATATTGAATGCAAGGAGTGCACCTGCACTGCTTGAGCCTGAGCCTGAGGCGCCCCGCTGCAACTATGGTTCAAACAGCGATACGCTACTGCTACAGTAGAAGCCGTGCAATGCAGGTGCATGCCGGTGATGGCCGAGGGGTGCTGGCCACAGTCAGTTTGGCCGCCGCCAGCGGATTCCCCGTCCTTCTCTTCGACTGCTGCGAGACTTACCGCCACTGCCGCTGCCGCCAGCCGGCTCCGTGCCCGCGCCTGCCCCGCAAGCGCCTTGAAATGAGCCGCCGGCGCCGCCGCTGCCCCGTTGCGGGCGCTGCCGCCGCGCAGGCGGCGGCATCAGCGCGGCGGCGTCGCACGGAGCTGCCCCGTCATTCCCCTGCGCGGCCGCCGCAGCTGCGGACGCAAGGTCCATCTGCCGTTGTGGGTCTTCCTGCTGTGCGGCGGCGTCAGCGGCGGCGGCGGCCTGCGTCAGCGGCGCCATGGCGGCACGCCACGCGGCGGCGGCGGCGGCCGCTTCCTCCGCCACGCTGCCCAGCTCCAGCGCCAGCCCCAGCGCGGCGATGTCGCCGGCGTCGCCTTCCACCAGGTGCCCCGCGGTGCGCTTGAAGATCTGTCGGCGATACAGAGAGAGTGAGAGAGAGTGAGACAGTGAGACAGTGTGAGAGAGTGAGAAAGAGTGAGAAAGAGTGAGAAAGAGAGAGGGGGAGAGAGAGATTACGTCACCCAGACCAGTATAGCCAGAGGCTTGGATCCGGGACGTGGCATCAAGAGAAGCAACCGAGTGAGTTAGGGCAGTGGGTTGACCAATTCATGCACTGCAGACAAGGCATTGGCCAAGGCAGACACATCCACATGGCGCTCACCTGACACTGCCGCTCCAGGTGGCCCAGCACGTCAAGCAGCGTGGTCGTGTCCTCCTCAAAGCACTCAACGCCGCCGCCGCCATCCGCGCAGCTGGCGCTCCCTCCCGCACCACCGCCGCCTGCAGCCGCAGTTGCTGACGCGGGCGTCTTGGCGCGGCCTCTGCCGAGAAGCGACGGGGCGGTTGTCTGAGATGGCGGGGCCTTGCTGGGGCGTGGCTGCCAGTGCTTGGGGTCTGTTGTGGGATGGTCAAAGGCCTGGACCAGCACGGATGAACTTGCGAAGAGCCTGCGGTAGGAGCGCAGGGGCATAGAGGTGTAGGGCAGGCACACGCAGCTAAATGGAGGACTTGACTGGCCAGCAGCACAGCAGCATGGCAGCAGCAGCATGTGGCAGCATGTGGCAGCAGCAGCAGCGGCAGCATGTGGCAGAGTGCGCAGGTCGTGTGCCAACAAAGCGTGAGATGTACCGGATTGCGCACGTGCCAGCAGCGTACCTCAGTAGTGCGATTACGGCCTGGTACAAGTCCGCCCTGCAGTGCAGCATCGCAACACAGCAGCACCAGCAGCAGCAGCAGACTGACGCGGAGCAGCTGCAGGATGCAGGTCCGCAAAACACCCGTTTCGCAACGCAGCAAGTCGCGGTGGCACATTGGCATACCCGCATACAGTATGCAATTATCTGCAAGTATGCATGAGTAGCGTGGAGTATGCATGAGTAGCGTGGTGGCCTGGAGTTGCTGCATGGGGCCGTGTGTACACTGTACGCCTCTGCACGCGCCATCGCATGCAGCTCGGATAATATACCGTAAAACCAAGCAATAAAAAAATCAATCAATCAATCAATCAATAAATCGATTAATCAATCAATCAATCGATCACTCATGTGGCTCCATGCGCACCTACCTGCCCGCGATGTCCATGAGGCTGTTGTTGGCCAGCAGACCCCGCAGCGCCGCCAGTAGCCCGGATCCCAACGCCACCGCGGCGCATGCGGGCGGCGGCGCAACCTCACGCGTGATGCCGCTCACATGCGCCCCCCATGCGCTGCGCAGCGCGCGCAGGTGGGCCGCCACCTGACACCCATATGCCACACACAGCACACAGCACATCGCAGCACAGCTCAGCACAAGGCATCCTGCATCGGCTCATAAAGCCAGAATGCATGCAGGGGGCAGATGGACAGGCTTGCGGTGTGCAGTACAAGTGTTCAGGGCACCGACGATGATGCAAAGAGCATCCGGGCAGCACCTGCAGCCCAACACATGCATGCACCCGCCTGGCCTGTTGGCGTGTTATGATGCTGCATTGATTATTGATGAGGATTTAGGAGCGTTAAAGCAGAAACGCCAGTCCTGCCTCCGACCGGAAGGACCGACAGCAAGGCATGGCAAGGACGAAGGCAGCATTTTGTTGGCGGCCCGTGAGCTTGAGACCCACACAGCTGAGGCCGCGTGCTGCGTTGAAAGTTGAGACGATGCACTCCCGCAGTACGCATGGTGCCACGCCGGAATCCTTCCGCACAGAGGCAGGTGGCAATGCAGCGCCCACGGCCCCAAACGCACCTCGGCGTCGACCGCCTGCTGCCGCTGTGAAGCAGCCTCGATCGCCGCGGATCCCTCCGCTTGACCCCCGTACGACGAGCCGCCATAGCCCACGCCGGACGCCCACCCGTGACCGCCGCCGCCGCCGCCCCTGCCACCCCTGCTACCCCTGCCGCCTCGGCCGCCCCTGCCTGCGTCGCTGCTGCCACTTTGCCTCCTCTTCCTCTTGCCCCCCTCTTGCTCCCCGCCGCCGCTGCCTGCAGCGCAGCGCAGTCGCAGCCGCATCACCTTCACCTCACCAGCTGGCACACTTTTGTACACACACACACAGATGTCAGCAAGCGCACCTAGGCATGCTGGTGTAGAGGTGCAGGCAGGGTTGGGGCCAACCATACATGGTATTATGTTGTGCACTCTCGTTGGGCTGCTCAAACGTTCATTGGATGCATTCCACGGATGCATTCCCTCCATTCGTGCTTTGTGCGACGGGCATAATGTGCTTCCCCACACGCTAGTAAGCGTTTGTCTACTACCAACTCTTGTCTACTACTAAATCAATAGACACGTGCAGCCGGTGGCATGGCATGCTCCGACAGCACGTTTCCTAGCACGCCACCGTTCTCATAATCTCATCACAAGCAAGGTAGTAAGAAAGATAAAGCGATGGTGTGGCCGCTCTCACGCACTTTCTGCGGCGGCTGCAGGGTCCAGCGATGCGTCCGACAGCAGCGCATTCACGCGCCGCACGCGCGCCAGCAGCACCGCAGCCGCCCGGCAGAGCGCCTCCGCCTCCGCCTCCTTGTTTGCTGCCGGAGGGCCCGCTGGCGCCTGCAGCTGCAGCTGCAGCAAGCCGCCGCCGGAGCACGCGCGGCCGTTCGCTTGCGGCGGCAGCAGCGGGGGTGCACACGGCTGCGCACCACCAGCGCCACCACCACCACCGGGAGCATTAGCTGCCCCCGGCTGCTGCAGCAGGGCCTGCGCCTGAGAGCCCCCTGGCCTCGCCACCCCCCGGCGGTGGCTGTGACGCGAGTCAGCAGGCTCGCCATCATCATCATCGTTGTCATCGTCGTCAATCACGATCGCGTCGTTGCAATCGTTCCCAGCGTCCGCGTCGCCAGCGCCGTCGATGATGACGGCGGCGGACGCTCCATTGCCACCAGCTGTCCCACCCTCCCTGCCTTGACGGCCTGCGACCTGCTCATAGCGTGCCTGCTGGGTGCTGCCTGTACGGGTGCTTTCTAGGCCAGCAGGGCCATCGGCAGTGGTGCCAGGAAGGCTGACAGCAGGTGTGTTGGGCCACCAAGCCGCTGCGCACGTGCTGCAATAGAAGCCATCCGCGACGCTGCTCTGTGCCAGGGTATGTAGCGCCTGCGGTACCGCCTGTACTGCCTGTACTGCTGCAGGTGAAGCCGCGGACCGGCCCTTCCCGCGCCGCTCCTGCGATGCGGGCGACGGCGCCGCGAAGCTGGCGACGGGAGGCGCATTGGCGGCGCGTGCCGCGTCATGCGCAAAGCGTACGGTGAGCGCGGCCAGCAGGCACGCAGCCAGCTTAGCCGCGACGGCGGCGCCGTTGCCTTTGGCGTTTGGTGGCAGGGCGATGCCGTGTGCAAGCAGCGTGGTGCGCAGCACGCTGGCGGTGAGCGGGGGCAGCGATGGCCGATGCGCCGCATTGAGAAGCGAGTGGCTGCTGACCCCAGCTGGACCAGCTGCTCCACCAAACCTCCCAGCAGCGATACCAGCAGCGGGTATATCAGTAGGCTGTGTAATCAGTTCGCGTATCGGGCGCATGTGCACAGTGCCAAGGCAGGCGGTGCACGTTGGCAGCGGGGGCGGTTGCGGCAGCTGGTCGGGCTTGGGTAGGCTGCTGTGCACGGCTGTGACGCTGGGATGCAGAGCCGCTGCAATTGGCTCCAGGGAGACTACGAGGCAGCGGTACAGCTGGTGTGTGGCTGAGGGGCCAAGCACGAGCAGGAGGTCGTTGTGGGTAAGGAGGCCTGCACATGCGCCGCAGCGCAGCGCGCCAAGCACGCGCTCTGCTCGACCTGCATCGGCGAAGCAAACGTGCACGCGCACGCCTTTGCGCTGCTGCTGCTGCGCCTGCTGTGCCTGGCTCTCCGCGTCGTGCTCGCTGGTGCTGGCAGCTTGAGTTCCTGCACCAGGCGCACTTTCGGGTGTGGCCCAAGCCTGGGCCAAGTCCTTGTGCGTGCAGAGTGCCTGCCGCAGAGCCAAACGGTCCTGACTGCAGCCGCAGCTCAGGGACACCGAGGCGCTGTTTCCCGCCGCTGCGGTTTCCCCTCGTCCGCCAAGTCGACCACCACCAAGTCGCAGCTCACCTGCGGTAACCAGCGTGGGTAACCTGGCAGCTAAAGCATATGATTCCACAATCGTGGCAAGTGTGCTCGCTTAAAGTGCTGAATAATGGTGGCCTGTCAAGGACCAGTGTCGTGGCACGGCATCTTCAAAACAACACAGCACGCACAACACAGCACACATCGGCGTGCTGCGCCTATCAGAACCTGTGTCTGTCTGTTTCAGGCCTGGTGAAGGGAGAGGGATGTTTGGTAAAACAGGCATGCTGTGTGGCACCCTACGCCTGAGCGCCAGTCCAGGCATGCACGTTACCTTCATCCAGCATTGATGATATTGCAGGTGGTGCCCCAGACAAAGCAGCTCCGCTGCTGGTGTCTTGCTTATCCAGAGCCCGCAGGCGTTTGCTTGGCGGGCCATCAAGGCTCAGGGTGTGCGCCCTGTCACGAGTCCCGCCGAGTTTGTGCTTGTCCGTGTCGCATGAAAGGTCGACGACGTCAATGTTTGCGCCGTTGGCAGGTACGGCTTTGGATGCGCTCGGCCCAGCAGCACTCTTGGCAGCAGTGCCACACAACTCGCACTCCAGCCGCTCCGCGTCGTTACAGAACGTGCATGCTGCGCACGCCCAGCTCATAGCGCCCCAAGCGTATGTGGAGTCTGTAAAACTCTGGCGTTCGCCTAAAGTACCTATCAAGGAGTTCGTCTCATGAAGTCAAGTGGTTCAGGCGTTATGTGTTCAGGTTTGAGCCGAGCGCGGGTTTGCGTCGATGGTCCCTTCAATTGTCCCTTCTGCTGGAGCCGACGCGGACAGGACGCACCCACCTGCCAAATGTGCAAATGGGCAAGGGTCCTGTGAACCTGCGCTCCACGAGGCATGACATCAACAACCAGATACCATCATCAGATACACGGATGAAACAACGAACTACCATGCAGCACGCATTGGTTAGGTTGACGTGCATGTGCACCTGTATTAGACTGGGCGCGCACGGCTAGGCGGAAGCTTCGGGGTGTCATTGGCGACACAGCTCCCGAGAGCTATGGTTTCAGAATGTCGGAGCGATGAACCAGCTTGCTACTCTGCTATGCATGCCAGGTTGAGCCGTCCGCACACGCACTATTAGGTTGTGTTGAGCTGTCAGCACACACACTAATGTGCCTACTGCGATGCAGCGCACACAAAATGATACGCCGCTGAGGCCAGCGCACCTCGCATGCAGGCCTTCCCTCCGCCTTGCGGCCAGCGTATGCATCGTAGCCGGTCAGAAAGGCAGTCCTGTATGTACAGTATAACCTGCGTGCGCAGGCCTTCCCGCCGCCTTACGGCGAGCTGATGCGTTGGCCGGTCGTGAATGCAGTCCTGTAAAACTGTTGATTTACTGAACCTGCATTTTTGACATGCCGGCGGAGCTGTACCTTGGTGTGGTAAAAAGTATACATGCGTGCCTAACGTGCCACTTATGCACTGCTACATGCAGGCCGGCAGCAGCTGCAGCTCTACCTGGCGCCTGGCTTCCATGATAGATACAGCTGCTGGACGAGCGTGCATGCAGCGGCTTGTGCAGTGCCGCTTGCCCTGTAAGCTCACGCATGATCACATGAACCACCGCAGCATATGTGCGGAAGACTGGAATGGATGAGAATTGGATGCATGTATGCTGGTGTCCGCCGGTCCAAAGGTTCTCATTACAGTATGGTTGATGGTTCCGAGCGCAATCCTGCCGTCCACAGCGCATGCACCCATGGCGGTGCACTGGTGCTGCGGCTGCGCCCCCCCCCCTCACGCTGTCAACCACCAACGCTGCCTGTGGGAGCGCCCAGCCGCTGCTGCTGTCCGCGGCACACTGCATGCAGATGTTGGTCAGCGACGTAGCCTTTTGGGGATGGGAACTCGGAAGCCGTTGCCTACGCAGGCGCAGATCACCTGCCTGTATCTGCCTGTATCTGCCTTTCATTTGTTTGTTGTTGGTTCTCAGTTTCACTGTCAGCATTGTCACCTATCCAATGATTATCTGCCTTTCACCCCTGGATGTGGGGCAGGTGGTTTCAATACCACTGGGTGCCAGTTCTGCCACTTCTGCCAGGATAGCCAGTTGCCTTTGCCAGTTGCGTACGCACATTGCGCTTGAGTGGTCAAACTCTGCGCCAGCGCCAGTTGCCAACACGCTGCAGCAGCTTGCCCACAATCATGCATGCATGCAAGCGTGTGCAGCATTCATGGGCATGGGGTCCGTGCAGCACTGCGATCCTTCGCAGGTTTCAGGTGGAAGACTCTATGCATTGCGTTGGTGCACACGTGTAGCATTGGAAAGGGTGGCAAGCTGGCAAA
>BDDA01000338.1:12114-29226 GCA_001662385.1 Chlamydomonas asymmetrica | reverse complement strand
AACGCATAGTGCACCCATGCATAGCGCATTAAGATAAAACCGTCACCCCCCACCCCCACCCCCACCCCCACCCCACGTGGTGCACACGTGCTGTCCTTGGCTATCATTCGCAGCGCCACCTATTCACATTATGTACTGCAATCCTCCCCAGGCGATGCCTTCCATGCAACCATCAATCCCAGCCCTCCCTTGCAGAGGTGGCAGGCCTGGTGTCGTGCAGTGAGAGGGTGCGCTTGCCACCAGCCTCTGGAGCAATGCCCCCGCGGCTTGCTGTTGCAGGCAACCCTCCTGCGACATCTCCTCTGATTTGGGAGTTTGAGACCCAGCAACCGACCTCAATTGTCAGTACGAGGAGTACGCGGAAAGTACACACTGCTGAACCATTGTCATTGTCAACTTGGCACTCACTGGAAGGCAAGCAACCGCCCTTTTCAAACCCTTTTTGTTGCATGCAGCCGCTCGCGACGGTGGGACGCCAATTTGTTGCCAGGCCAAAGTTATTCCAGGGTGTACTTGGGAATAGCGTGTTGCTACTGCCGGAGGCAACATGACGGAGCCTCAGGCAGACGCGCCTGCTGCAGCCTGCACGAGCGAGACTGAGGACGGGCCAACGCAGCCAGCAGTTGTAAGCAAGGACCTAGGGAAGCTGCAGCAGCACTTTCCTGTTGGGGCCAAGGTAGACGTCAGAGGCTATGGCAGGTATGCAGGGACTAGGACTGGACGTCTCGCTTGCAGCAGAGTCGCCTGAAACCAACCTCATGCAGCGGGGGGCACATCGATTTGGCAACAACACGCAGTCCAACACAGCCACATTTGTCTGTAGTACTCTCAGCAGCACTGTCAGCCCATATTTGCGGTGCGCGCAATGCACTGTCTGAGCGCCAGCCACTTCGAAACCGAACGTAGTGTGGAGTGTGTGTTGCGCTGGCACTCAAGCTGGAGCACAGCTAGGTGCACAGTGTAGCATCTCTGACTAGACGTAAGTTGCCAGGGTCACCGTTGCACACATGCCTGGACCGACACCAGGTCGTTACTGTTACTGGCGTGTTATACCACTGAGTCTGCAAGGCGGCTGACACCACTCCGTCGTGTCCGCACACACTTGTGCGTGCCAGTGGCACCGTCGCGTTGCGCACAACGCTTTGGGTCCGCCTCGCGCCCGTGAACACTCACCTTGCAGCACTGACGCTTGTGGGTCTGTGTCGTTTGTGCAAGGGCCGTGGTGGTGGATTCGAGCGTGGCGGATCAGGGCGGGTCACTCCAGGGGCGCGTACGAGTGCGCTACCAGCGTGACGGATCCTTGTACTGCTGCAGGCCGGAGGCGCTACGCCCCGTACGCGAGGTGCGCGCGCCCGCCTGATCTACATTGCACACCGCGCAGGATTGCACGAACATGGCTGTGGAAAGCCGCTGCTGTTAGTGTCTATGACATATGAGTCTCACACGTCGCTGCGCTGTGCTGTGCTGGAGCGGTCGGTACGACTTACAGCCACGAGCCACCGCCAGGTTGGGACGCAGCCGTCGCATGGAGGCCGGCACTCGAACAGCGCTCGAGAGAACGGCATCATGCAAGGCTTTGACGCTGGCCGATAGGGCCATGAACCCATGGTGCAACACTCAGCAATACAGCCCCCAAGCCTGGCCATCGGTTGACCAACCCCTGCGTTGCCGTGTGCGTGCACGTGCAGCATGCTTTCTTCCCGAGTCCCGCCCCTCTGTGAATATTCACAAAACCACACAAGAGGAGTGTTTGCGCGCCTGCCTGGTTGCACGTTCTGTTGGCTCCGCGGCCGCGCAGGCCGCCAAGCGCGTGCTCGTGTGCCGCACGACGCGCGAGTACCGCGTGGCCGCCGTGCAGAACCTGGACTGGGACGACGTGTGCTTGGAGGTCGGCTGCCACGAGGGTGAGGCGGCTGCTTGTCAAAGCCATGCATCACTGCAACGTGTGCGTGAACGGCGTTGTGCGTCGGGGGCACGCCCTGATGGCGTTGCCTGGCATGTTGCCGTTGGATGTCCGGCTGCACATGCGCCTGCTGCAGCTGCTGCTGCTGCTGCTGCTGCTAACAACAACAACTTCAAAGCTACTGTGGGTGCTCGGATCGCGGTGTGTGCAACAGGCGAGACGGCCAACCGCATGCGGCAGCGCTGCAGCACCGTGGTGGCCACGGACAAGAGCGGCGAGACCATCGCGGTGGGGCGCGCCCGCTTCCCCGCGGTACGCTTCGAGGTGTGCGACGGCTTTGACGTGCACACGCTAGCCAGCTACATCAGCCCCGCGCACGCCACGTACACCAAGGTATTCATAGGTACGAGTCAGTGGGTTCATATGGCACCCTGTGGGGTGTGTAAATGTTTGTATGCTGGTAGCTGACACGTGCACTGACCCGCTGCACCCCTCTGTGACCCACATGGCATTATGGAGTGCGGTGATGCTTCATACGAACACCCCTGGTGTGACCCACATAGCACTATGGAGTGCGGTGATGCTTTACACGAGCACCCCTCCGTGACCCACATCGTTGCGGCAGTGCTGCACACGTGCAGCTCCCCATATGACCCAAGTGGTTAAAGCAACCATCGCCGCGCTACTCCCTGCCTGTTGTCGTCCTCGCCGAACGCTTTGCACCTGTCTATAGCGCCCCAGATACCGTAGCGCGCCTGTTCATCAAGCAGGAGGAGCGATAGTGCAGCTCTGCACCCTTGCGCACCCCATCACGTTCTCCCCTCACGAGTGCACACATATGTAATGCGTGCGTGCAGATATTGGTGGGATCGCTGACCTCTCGGTGGTGAGTGCGTATGGGGCAAGGCGTGTGTGTGTGGGGGGGCTGCTTGCAGGAAGCACAGCAGGCCCGAATCAGCTGCATGGGATGCATAACAGCGCTGCTGACACAACCAAGTAACCAACACACCATCGTATGGGCCGTACACACATGCAATTGAACAGCATGAGGGCAATGCAGGCTGACAGTTGGGTGTGAGTACATCAGGTGCACAGCTGACCCAGCTGGAATCGGATCATCTCCAATTCGCCATGCATCCACACCAGCAGCAGGGGCTGTTATCGTGCTTGCGCACCAACCTGGTTGAGGCGCACAGAGGAGATTACACAAGGTACTGGCTCGCGGCTCGTGCGTGGGGTTGCGCCTTACGCTTACAACCTGGCGTGTGGCGTTCATGCAGGTCGTTGCCATCCTCACCAAGCTCAGAAAGCACTTCTTCCTGGCAAAGCTGTTTGTGGTCAAAAGCGTTCACCTCGCCGCGCTGCTGCGCGACTCAGAACTCCTTCGGTTTGCAGACAACTGGGTTGCTGCCGGGAGCGATGGGCAAATAGACGAGTGATGGACATATTGTAAGGACAGCCAGGGCCTTGACGGGGCGACACGTGCAAACAGCCGCAGGTCCGCAACGTGTTCGGTTGGTTCCAGCAAAGCGCTTTTGTGCAGCGGCAGGGTGCGTTTGCATAGCTGTGCATCAAGTCATCTGTGCGACGCACGCAAGCCAGCTATGGACAGCGTTGATATCATGCGCGCCAAACCTGTCTACGTTAACTGCAAGGACTGTGTGCGCAATATGCAGTGACAGAGTGGCGAGCATGCCCGATCAGTGGCGGCCAACGCACAAATGGTACAACACGCCTTGTTGAAAAAGCGCCAGCGAACCAAGCTTGCGAATAGATCATGCGAGCCTTAAACGCTATCAACAAGGCGACCAACGCTGAACAGCATTGCGATGCCACGGATGGGGCTCGCTCATCACAGGCGTCACTATTGCTGCTGCTGCTGCTGCTGCTCCTGCTTCGGCGGGTGCTCCGCCTCCTCAGTTTTCAATCCAGTCGCTTCATACTCAGACTCCAGACGCTCCTTCGCCCTATATACCTTGGACAGCAAGTAAAATGAGCCGTTCTGCTCGTTGGCGTCGTAAAGGTGACGATAGCGCTTCATCACTTCCTGCCACGTTGCGCTTGCGTCCGCCCCGAGAATCATCTGAGCTTCTTGAACGGTCATCTGGCCTGCCTTGCTGACGGCCTGGCCCGCCTTCTGCGCGGCCTCCTGCGCCACACCAGACTTTTGCGCGTTCACCAGGGCCTGCGCCCAGGCCTGCGTGGCTGCACGAAACACAACGGTCGCGCCTGCAACCAGGACCTGGGCTAATACCCTGGCCGCCATTTGGCCGGCGGCCTGAGCCTCAGACCGCGCAGCCCGCTGTCGACTGCTCCTGAGACCGTGTCTCGTGCTGGCCGCCTGCCGTCCACGATGAAGATTGCAGCAGCGAAGCCTTCCACGTCAGACACCTAGCAACTGATTAAAGACTTAACGTGAAAGTGGTGTACTGTGCGCAGGTGCTGCCTCAATTTGTCCAGTGCGTTTCGTACAGCAAGCTTACAGGCAACGACTTCCGGAAGCCAACAAAAGCCAGCAAAAACAACGTAGCAATAGGTGAACAGGACAAAAGCCAGGTATGACTACAGCATGTTACGGGGAAGCTTGCTGCAATGGCTGTAATCGTGCACGGTGTCGTGATGTGATGCAATGTGACAGCCGGGCGAGACCACGCATTCCGCACCGAGCATTCCTGGTTCGGTTTGAGGGTATGCAGCTGCCTGTAGTATGCCCGTAGGCACATGTGCAGTACGCCAGTACAAGCATAAGCGCATGCACAGTCTATGCATGGCTTCAGTATGGCTTCTGTGTCACAGTTGGCATGTCACGGGTGTTCCTCGTCAGTCGCATACGCCATCATGCCTGCACCCATCCCCCTTCAGTTTTCAATGATGTGTGCATGCTGCGGTTTTCCCATGGCATTCTGCGCGTCATGAACCTCAATGCGCTAGGCTGGCACACCTGCATTCCGCTCAGCAGCGAGCCGCTCACGCGACGACACGCTTTGTTTGCTGCCCACGCCGCCTTGGCAGCACCGGGCCCCGACGCCGGCTTGGGCTCCAACCTCAACCGGGTGGGGGCGGAAGAGTACGATGCTGCAATCATGGCCAGGGACGGCACATATGGATTTACACATGCAGCTCAAGGCAGGCACATGTGCAGTCCAGGAGGGGTCCTGCTGGCTGAGTGGGGTGCTGCACACCGCCTGGATATCGTCCAGGGAGTGTCCAGGGGGTGTCCAATCGTTTACTGGGGTTGCTCCACAGGGGAGGCAGTCCCATCAGTGCGTGCTTAATTCTCAGCATAGCGGAGTAGCCACACGCATTGGCCCTGGCGATTGGCATGCATCCCGGCACACGGCGCAACACGCGCCTCCCACAGCCATCGGCATGCGCCTCCCACAGCCATTGGCATGCGCGCATCCTACTTCAGAAAAGTGAACCCTCAAGAGCCTGTGGCTCCAGGTGGCTTAAGCTGCTGCGTTTCCAGCTAGACGGCACACCCCTTGCTTCAGGCCGTTCAGCTCTATCTCGTATGTTCGGCATCAGCACACACAGCAGCTCGAAGCAACCCGGACTTATGTATGTAGAGTGCCACCTCTGGCTGGAACATTTGCCTCATTAATACACCCACAGCTCAAGATTTAGCACATCCTGTTGAAACGGCCTTTGCGGCATTTTTTCTGAAGGTGTGCAGCACTGCAGAAATTGCTGCTGAACGTTGATACGTTGCACACATTGACAGCTTTGGTAATGCAGCCTGTCATGAAGGCCCTCGATGCAAGACCTGCAGGATCAGCTGGAGCGTTGCTCTTCCCCAGAGGCTCCGCGAGCTGCAACGCTGCCGTTCGACACGTGTCGGCGCCAGGCAGGCCGAAACCAATGAGCACTCGATCAGGCGCCCTTAATCTTCAGCAGCAGAAGAACTCAACAACGGGCAGTCAATGGCAGCTGGCTTATATTGGTGCAAGCAGGCCTGGACAAGGAGTCAGGTGCATTGTCCGAGCTGTACATACATCGTCTGCTGCTGGGGCCAATCGAGTACTGTGCTGAACTGGGACGGCACATAGGAGCAAGACAGTAGTGCTTGAGCGTGTCAAAGGGTTACCTCAGGAAACATGTCCACAGACAGGACTGCGCGCTGGTTGAAACCATCCTGTGGTGGGGTGTCCTGGCGGTCCTGTACCAGCTGTCCCCAGAAGCTGCAACGTCATTGGCCGGACACCCGGTAACGGTGTGCAAGTGGGGAGTTGGGTCACAAAGCACACGCTTTCAAGCATTGCTGCGGAGTCCACAGTTGTGCGTTGTGCGTGGCTCTCAGACTGTGGTTCTCTTCTTTGCTCTCCTGTAGCAGGGTGCACATACACCCGCTACTACTGCGTGCTGATTTGGTCGCACGTGCCCGCCAGTGCCGATAGTGCTGTGCCAGGGCCTTTATGCAACATGAGCTCCACGCTGTGTCAGCAGGGGATGCATATGTTTGTTGTTTGTGTAGGTTTGCGAGGCCGCCGCCGTTGCATGCTGCGTGCAATCAAGCTGACAGCCATGCTTCCGAAAAGTTAAGACATCGTCCCTGAATGAAGAGGGTATGAACAGGCTGCCAACCGAGTGCCGCTCATGCTGTGCACAGACGGTCCTCCGCTAATATGCGTAGCGTCGTGTACATCAGTCAGGCTGTGTTCTGGATGAGGCATGCGTCCCGCACGAATGTGAAATCGGGCAGCTGTCACGCACCGACAGGTTGTATAACCTTGAAGCGCGAAAACCAGGTAGAAGCACCTCAGGCAAACAGACATCTGGACAAGGCCATCGCGATCTTCAATGGGTTGGAGAATTTTTGTCTCCAGGTTTCTGTTGTTCACCCGCGGGTGTCTTCCTACCACGGCTGGCGTGAACGCAATAAAAGCATCATCTGAACTTGCTGGCTTCACTGCCTGGCCTTGCTTTACCTCCGCAGTACACGAACCCTTTGTTTCGCGCCCCTTGCAGAACCAGGTGAGTTATGTAACTTGGAGGAAGCGCCTGCTGCGTGCATGCCTGCGCGTGCATGTGTGCATGCGGCTGTATATGTGTGCCTGCTCCACCCCTTCACACAGTCAGACGATTCGCACACCTCTTTGGACACCACCCAAGCCAAAATCAGCACATAAATACGCTGCATCACACGGCCTGCGTATCTATTGCAACACAACCAATTGGGCTGCACAATTGAGTAGTGAACTGCATCGCGAAATGTTAGCATCGGACTTTACGCACGGACAATACGCGCTGTGCGTACAGGTGTGAGTCTCGAACGAGAACTACCTACAAGATGATCCCCGCGGCCTTTTTCCTGGCGCTGTTTCTGCTGGCGGGAACTGCCGTCGATGCAAGGCAGGTGCTGTCAGCCAAACCATCCAAGCAGCAGCCCACCGTCCAGCAGGTGTTGAGTCTTTTCGACCTATGGAACTCCCGACTGGCCACCAGGGACCCAGCAAAGGTAAAACAACTCTCTCTACAACTTTCCAGCACCAGCACCCTCCTGTGTGCACCTCACCTTGCCGATTGCATGCTTGGTCACGGAGTGCCAATTGTTGTGCCAGCAGTATTGCCAGCAGTGCAGTGCGCCAGGGCCAAATGTCACACCCTAGCTGCTCAATCACTGAATTTTGCCTCATCATTGTGGTGTACGCTGCTTCGATTGCCGATTGTGCGGGCAAAACTGCGGGCAACCTACGTGTAGGTGGCAGACCTGTATGCCTCCACTGCAGGTGAGTGCAGGGAGGGAGTACGTGTCACCCATCTCGGCTCTGGAACTGGGCATCATTACCATACGGCTGAGGCGCTGGCCCCACTGTTACACAAACACTTTGCAAACAGCGGAATTCGGCAAACTCGCACAGTGCTGCGTACCCGCTGTCGATTATGTGGCGTGCTTCGCAAAGCTACGCTGCATGCGCACCAACTGGTTGGCTGTTTTGTCCTGGCTGATTCATGCCATTACGTGCACACTTGCGCCAGTGCACGCAACCAGTGCCGGCCGCATCGCAGCAATCATCGGCCAGCCAGGTTGACACACTGCGGCAAAATTGCTATCTTGAGCACTGCACGCTGTCGCCCCTCCACCCAACTGACATGCTGCACCTCCGCGCTCCTCCTCCCCCTATGCAGTGCTTCTGCCCACGTTGTCCAACAAGATCCGCGACACCCGCGAGGAGATCATTGACTACTTTGTGGAGTTCCTCGCCAAGCAGCCAACCGGCCGCATTGATGAGTACGAGGTGCGTGCGTGCAGGCGGCCCGCCCAGCAGGCAGCGTGACGAGCATGTATGGGTCGCGTGAGCGAGGGATCAGCCCTATATATTTGTTATAAACACGCAGCCCTGATGCGGCCCGCCTGTAACATGGCTTGTTGCCCTGCAGTGTAATGCTCATGGGCAAACTCCCGCCATGCATGACACCTGGTCGCCAGGCAGCGATAGCCTGTGCACGCCAAATGGTACGCCTGCATTATGAGTTAACCAAGCAACCAGGCAAATCACACATGCATGATACTGGTGGATCCGGTCATGGCAGTGGCATGCAGCCGCGTGGCGTGGGTGTGCCATGTCGCTCATCTCGCCGCAAGCAAGCCAGCGATGGCCTCAGCTGGCACCTCACATTACAAGCCCATCAGGCGCTGATCAGGGCACTGGTTACACTGATAACAATGTTCATCACGCGCTGCTCTGCGCCTGCTCCACCTGCCGTTCGTTATCCGAGGGCGGCCTTGAGGCGGCATTGGGCCTCAGGCTAGCTGGCCGAGTGTAAACAACAGTCACCCGCGCGCTCATGGCATGCAGGTGCGCCGCCCAGAAAATGACGTGGCTCAGCTCATGGGCCTCTACACCTTCACCTTTGGCGCCGGCAACTCTGTGCAGGCGCGCTTCTCCTTCACCTACAAAAAGTATGACGACGAGGTATGTACAACGCGCAAGCCAGGGCGGCGGGACACGAATGTAGCCAGCGGCAGAGGCAGCGGCAGAGGCAGCGGCAGAGGGGGGTTCCATGCTAGGACCAGGTTGTCATGTGCGCACATAATGGGCAATGCACCATGCCTGGCGGCCGTGCGCCATGCAGAAAGCTAGCGAGCAACAAGGGTGGAGGTAGAGTTGGGGGGGCCGCTTGCAGCACATGCGTGCACCATGGACCGATAGCGCAGCACAGCACGTGTGGTTATGTTAAGAGGTGATGTGGTGCCAAGCACCCCGGCCTGGAGTGATATGGCGTTCACCATGATTTGGCCAGAAGCCCAGGACCTATCGTGCTTCACTGTGTCCAGCTCTGAACAGCCACGCATGCAGATGCGACCCCCTGCACACTTCGGCTGCTTGTTTTGACCGCCTGTTGCTGTCCCATGCCCCTTTTTTCTTGGAGCGCAGTGGCTGATCATCGAGCACCACTCCAGCGCTATGCCTGAGAACTACGTGTCAGAGGTCACCAACGCGTTCCTGGCTTGGAACAATGCGCTGCAGACCAAGAGCCCTCAGGCGGTGAGCGAGGCCACCCGCACAGCCTAATAATGCAAGCTGCATGCTGCTGGCCTGAATGCAGGCCAAACCATCCAGCCTGGCTGCACTGCTGTCAGTCGAGCTCATGCATGCGCTCATATAGTCTGTGCGCTTGCATCACGCTTGCCCTGCTGATGCAATCATGTATGCTTGCCTGTACACGTGTGCGCTGCGCCCTGTCTGGTCTCCTGGTCACCATTGGGGCAAAAAGCTGGACAGCTTGTCCTACGCACTCCTGCTGTAATAACATTACCTGCACGCTTGCTGCCTGCTGTGCATGCACAACCGCGTAGGTAGCTTTATGGCCTGAGAACAGCCATGTGTCTGCATGCATGCACCGACACATTCGTCCTGAGATACACTTGCATTCTGCTGCTGGTACTGCATGCCATGTACTGCAGGTTGCTGACCAGTACGCCCCTGGAGCAGTGCTGCTGCCCACGCTGTCCAACCGTGTGCGCACCACCCGCGACGCCATCATCGACTACTTTGGCAACGACTTCCTGCCCAAGAACCCTGTGGGCACCATCATCACCATCCCCGGCCAGAGCCCCAACATCCGCCTGCTTGCGCCCGGCGTGGCCATAAACTCGGGCGTGTACCGCTTTGACTTCAGCAACGCAACCAGCGGGGTCAACTCTACGGCCTATGCGCGGTACACTTTTGTTTTGGTGAAGTACGGAAGCGACTGGAAGATCGCCGAGCAGCACTCCTCTGCCATGCCTGAGCAGCCCTTTGTACTGCCGCCCAACTAATCGTACTACACTGGCACATGACCACTCGTTGCACCTGCCAGCTGCGGCGGTTGCCCCTGCCGGCTAGCTGCGCAGGGATGTGATTATCCTTGCACCTGCATGCGCATGCGCATGTACATATATGTGGAGCTGAGCATGCGATTTGGATGCTCAGCTCCATCCGCATTGGAAGTGCGTAGCCACACGTGCATGCATGGCAGTACAGATGGCGGCGGTGCTTCATGCAGGCTGTGCTGAACGTGACACGTATGGAGCAGCTTTTGCATGACCCAATGCTGGAGTCTATTTGTGTGGGCCTTGTATGCGTGCCACCCATGTCCGGGAACACTCTTATTCAGGCATTGTGTGACCATCCCCTGAAGAGTTCATCATTGTTAGTAATAAACCTAGTCACAAATGCCATCAGTGCTGGCGTCGTAGGCTTCAGTGGTCATGCTGTGTATGGAGGAGCCCGGTGAGAGTCCTGAACTGTGAGAGTCTTGAACTGTGCTATGCCTGTTGCTGCACAAAGCAACATGCGTGTTTTTGCCTGAGTGTTTAGCGAGTGCTTTTGATTTCTTCCAGGACAGTGTCGAAGCAGCAGATTGTTGTGAACAATAGGAGATCGTGAGCGTGTGCCTGTTGCACTTGATCGTTTATTAGGGTATTCAACTCAATCCCGGCTGGCCACAAGGCTGAGCGTGAGCGCAGAAAAACCACACCTTGTGTAACGGCAACTTACTGACGAGTCCATGGCTCGCGAGCAAGGTGGCGATGTTGCATCAAGATCCCACCGCCCTCGCCCTCTCGTGCGAAGCAAGCACTGCAGGTGCTGCATGCCAGCGCATGCCATCTTATCTGCGACACGCGGCCGTTGCAACCACATTCAAGATAGCAATGGGCTGGCACAGCAGTGCATGTGTATACACAGCAGATGTGCCAATGCCCACCACGGTCAGCGTTCATGCAGGTTCTACCCCCTTCACTTTCGTGTCTTAGTACCCGCTGATGCTGCACAGTGCGGTATGGCCCAATCACGAATCCCACCACAGCAGGTTGTGGGGTGAGCAGGACTCGTTTTTGTGCTGCCGACTGTGTGCCGGCTGTGTACGCGTGTGTTGCGCAAACCGGAGCATGAGGATGACCTGACGCACTCATCCTTGTGTGTGAGTTGGTTGTGCGGGAACCGCTGTGGGCATGCTTGGATGTATGCACGTTTTACACTGTTGTGCGCAGGGCAGGCGCGTGCTCTGCAGTGCCGCCGCTCCTTTGACAGCATCGCCAACGTGCCTTACAAGATGCCATATCGCCGAGGCCGAGGCTGCCGCTACGGCTCCCCGGGAGGTGTATGCTGTCCGCTTGGTAAGGTGAGTCACCAGAGCGTTGGAATGACCACAGCCCTTCTTGTCCCGCCTTACGTTCCTGCTCTGCCGCCCGCTGCCTGCTAGCTGACACTCATGCAGTGGAGATCGCATGTGTCCGAGGGCACCGTGCACCGTGAAGCCAACCCGCTCTCGGACGCTGCCACCACCTGGCGTCTGTGTTGGTTACAGGGGCTATCTTTTGCACATTTCCATTTTGACACCGTTCATGTGTGTACACCTGCTGCTACAGATGCAGTGTCATTTTCCCAGCTGGGCACGCAGTGGCGTTGTACTGCTTTGAGGGCTGTTATGGGATCAGGCGTACGCTACAAGGGAGCATTGCATTTGTCGCACGGATTTGCGGACAGCGTTTCCGGCTTGCCACCTATCCAATGCTACACACCAGCTCCTACTGTATGTGTGTCTAGCGCGGGAGTGTTCCATGATCTCTCGTATTTGCTGCTTCGAACGCTTGTACCGCTGAGCATGTACTGGGCTCTAACTGTCAGTGTGTGTGGGCGCAGTAGCCTTCGCCCGAGTGCACTTGGCCCCCGGCCCTATAGGGAATGGGATGGGGGGCACAACCACTGTTTTTAGCCTCAACACCGGTCTAACAATTCAACGATGGAGCAGGACGGAGTACGATTTTGCACCGCCCACATGCAGCACTGCCTGACTGGGTACCCATCACCTGTCATGCACATTGATTCACACAGTTGTACCAATTTGTCCGTCAACACATCCCCAATTAACATGAACTATCATTTATCAACTGCTCTTTGCCCACACCACTGAGCTACCCCACGGCGGCTGCCTAGGCTGCCCCGCGAGTCGGAAAGGGGAAAGCAAGGGGACCGCCCTGTCATGCTGCTCGTTTTGAATGTCGGCTTGTGGCGCTGTCTCCGCTCCCCATCACACGCACATGTGAGCCTGTGCTGCATGTGGCGCTTTCTCCCTCACCCCTCTCTCTCGTCCGTGTTAGCATCTGCACTGGGTGCGCTCCATCGACTGCTTCTGCTGGTCCATTTCGACCAAGCCTCACTGCGCGCGTCGAAGGGACGATGACGTCGGTGTCGTCACACGCTCCCGCTTCTTTGCAAGCACCAGCCACAGGCGCATTGTTGCAGGCGCCAGCAGCAACCCCCTGTGCTTGTGCAGAGGCTCCCAGCAGGGCCTAGCGACCTGTTCGGCTGTGTGGCTGCCCGTATTCCGCACGGTGTACTCCACTCACTCTTTTCACTTTATTGATGCCCAGAGTACCGTCACCACGGCTCCAACGGCCTGCGAACCAGATGATCCCATATTGTAACCTGTGCAGCGTAAGATTGAGTTGGCCAAGGCCAAAGCCGGGATCGTTTGGGCCAGTGAAATGAAGGGTATTACTAATGCCAACAAGGTGGTGAAGACCTAATCTTTTTGTCAACCCGAGTGCCTGTCACTGTGTCACCCATCCTTGCATATCTTCCACTGATTCCTAGACAACCATGCACCCTGGCCCTCATGTCTGCATCCCGACTGGAGGGCCGTCTGCATAGTCCTTCCTCGGTAGCACCAAGGTGCGTGGTCAACGCTTCTAGCTGGGGCTTAAGAATACCGATGTGGCAAGGGGCATAGTACAGAGCCTTACGGTGCTGTTCCGCGGTTCCGTCCAGTGCCTGCTTCAGGTCCATCCGGAATCAGCCAAGAGAAACCGGTGCATGACATTGTGAAACCTGGGCTCTGCATTGACTATGACCTTACCGGCACTTTCAAACCCTAACTTATGCCACTCAGCAAGCACAGTTTGCCGGGGGGCTGCATAACTGGGGACATCCCAAAGATGAAGGGCTCAGTGAATGCTCAGTGAAGGGCTTTCTGCGTGCCAAGTGCGCGCTAATGCAACGCGCCCAAAGGATTCGCTACGCACCGGATGGATGCAGCCCACTAGTTATAGTATCAAATTGCGTCGGACCGGGACATCCGGCGTGACCTCCGCTGTGACACTCCCCCGCGCCTTTAAGGAGGCCCGTGGACTTCTGCATCACGACCAACCCCTTCACCTCATCCGAGCGCTGCCCGAGGAAGGCTGGCAAATGTGCCTTACTCAGAACTGTTGGGCGTATCATATGCTCATTTGGTAGTGTGTGGGACCATGAGTTTCTAACGACACTATCATAACACGGACAGTCCTGCGCGAAGGGGACCAAGGGCGGACCAAGGGCGCACAAGGGCGCGAAGAGGAAACCTCCACCAGCTCTTGCCTACAGAAGGTTGGTACTAAAGTATTGTGTGCTGAAATGCAAGCAGGAGAGGTAGTGCTTTCTTTGCATCGCACAGTTTCAACGCTCAGGCACCGATGGCCTCACACCACCAGCCTTTACTCTGTCGTAGTGACCCTGCCCCACGCCTTGCCCCTGCACCATGTATTGGCGTGACCTAAACGCAGGCTATTTGTTCAGCTGGAATGGGGTATGCCTTCTTTAGTTGTTTTGCGGCTTGCAAGAAGCCCGTGCATGAAGCACCTGATGCGCTCGATGACGGCCGGCCGACCACCGTGACCCAGGCGCAGCCAGGCAAGTGCGCAAGCACAGCTTATGGCATACGAACAGATACTGGCAGCCAGCTGCTCTGCAACAGAGTGCTTTTGCAGGTTCGTTGGGTGGCAACCCTGCATCACTCCTTCACTGCCAATGCGTCGTACAGGAGGCATCACAGATGCAGCCGCACCCCAGCAGGCAGACGAACAAACGATGGTCAAGGCTGAGAAGTTCTGCAAGATTTCAGGGCACCTGTCCACCGCTACCACGCTGCCCGACGGGCATGGCCACAATGTGGCGCACTTACGGACAGGCAGTCACACAGCTGTGCCAGGTTCTCAAGCGTTTCTGATGAACTCGGGTGTTGGCCTGGCTACCAACACCTCATATCGGTCCATGTGTGCCATCCTCGCCAGCACTGCAAGCGTTAAGAAGGAACTGGACCTGGATTTAGACCACTTTGCGTGGCTTCCTGACTCGCCAGCACTGCTGCTCAACACAACAACCATACAGCTCAGCGGGCCCTCAGAGACACAGCAGGCCGGCCCTCGGTCCAACAGCTGCGGTGCTACGTTGATTGGACTTGCGCCTGGCTGCGATGGGTTGAAATTTAGAGGTTCTGTGGACCATGCCAGTATTGCAGGCACGGAGCCAACACCTGGTATAAGCCGGTCACCATCCCAGCTGCCTACACCCCTACGAAGCCAGCAGGCCGAAGTGGAAGGCGGAGGTCTGGTTTCGCAACGTTCTGGGTTATCGGACATCACCAGAGCTTTGAGTCCCACACTGCCTCGTGAGGGTGCAGCGTCCCCGAATGCTGCAAGTTGCGTGCCAGCCTCAGTTCCAAGGGGGTTGAGGCCACGAGGCGGCCTTGGCGACGCCGATGGCATATGCCCGCCTCACCCATCGGAAGCAGGCGACACGAAAGAGACAGCACTTCTGCAGGTCTCTTCATTTCTGCCGGTTGATATGGAACGTGAAGTCTGGCAGCTGAACCAGTTTAATAAGTTGCACCAGGTCCACTCCGGGTATGCCTCAGACCTATACGAGGTATGTTGGGCCACGCTAGGGTCACGCGTGCTTTCCAGGCACTACCTTGACCCGGCGTAGCATGGCAATATACATTTACACAAGCATCAGACCACATGCCAATGTGTGTCGTGAAGCAACGCTTATCAGGCATCTGCATGAAGGCTGGACGATTAAGCGAGGCCATACTCGTGCGTGCCTCTGGGTGCATCCTGTCAGCTGCTGGCCACTACTTACCAGTGCAAAATATACGTGACAAGCAGCTTGATTATGGCGCATCAGTGTAGCTTTGTACCGCTGCTTCCGCTGCAGGGCCTCTGCCTGGTTTCGGGCCGCACCGTGGCAATCAAGGTGTACCGCCTTGCGGGGCGAACTGACCTGGAGCGCCTGCATCTGTACCGCGAGATCACGCTCCACAGCACGCTGTGTCACGCGCACATCGTCCCCTTCTACGCAGCGTGGAAGGTGCGCCCCGTACCGCCGCGTTCACACACGCCTGCCTCACCGCTTCACAGACCCGACGCGGCCCTGTCGCGCAAGCGCTTGCTGCTACGCGCGTGCAACATGTATGACATTTCACACTCCGCCTGACATCCTGCTGCTTGTTATCAATGTGCTTCACCAAGTGATACACATGAGGGTTTGTGCATAAAAAAACAAATCATTAAACAGTACGGCAATAGCTGTGGCAGGCATGCAAGGCCGAGGCCTACGGCAATAGCTGTGGCAGCATGCAAGGCCGAGGCCTACGGTAATAGCTGTGGCAGCATGCAAGG
Organism: Chlamydomonas asymmetrica; assembly: GCA_001662385.1. Taxonomy (NCBI): domain Eukaryota; kingdom Viridiplantae; phylum Chlorophyta; class Chlorophyceae; order Chlamydomonadales; family Chlamydomonadaceae; genus Chlamydomonas; species Chlamydomonas asymmetrica. The sequence goes on along the minus strand of BDDA01000338.1, from coordinate 13,396 downwards.
CCGAGAGGCCTGGAGGCCTAGCCACCTCCATGTCACATGATGTGTGTCTTACTCTTGATGCGTCTGCATGTGTAGCGTACTCTTTTGATGCGTCTTCATGTGAACTCTCCATGTGAACTCTTGAGAGCATCGACAGCGCCTCCCACCAGACACACCCCCGAGACATCGCCGAGCAGCCCAACAGCCCAACAGGGCACTGCCACAACAACCAACAGCGACCGGGCAACTTGCATCGCGGACGCTCTCTTATGCTGGACGCGCGTCCAGGGCTGTGTTGCAGCATGCAGCTGCTGTTGGAATCCGCCATAGGATTGTGCGGGACAGCCAACCTGACTTCGCCGCCCCTGCTGCGCTGCCGTGGCTGTGCGTGGCTGTGTTCCGTTGTGGCACCATTCACTCCAGGAGGGCGGCCAGGTGGTCATCATCCTAGACTTCATCAAGGGCCGCACGCTGCGCGGCCTCATGGACGCGCACGGTGGCGCGCTGCCCGAGGCGGCGGCGGCGCGCATCGTGCGGCAGCTGCTGCTCACGCTGCTGTACCTGCACCGCCAGGGCATCCTGCACAGGGACATCAAGCCGGGTGAGAGCAGGGGGGGAGTGAAGCTTGAGCACTGCACACACAAGCGCGCGCGGGTCATGTACGTATGTGCGATACTGGCAACTTCCACAGGCCGCGGATGATGTGCAGGTGCTCCTGCCTTTCGGGTACTGGGCAGCGCATGATTTTAGGTTCGAGATGTTTTACACTTGGCGCTTTCTAGCCGAGGCCGACACTCCGCTCTAGATGAGGACAGACTACTGGGAAGCGCAAGCAAAGTGAAGTATTGTCCGCAGGAGCAGGGTGGCTTGAGCGTTCTGTTCTGTGTGGGGGCCTGGAATGGCCACTACAACGGGCCAAAAGCCCGAAGTAGCAATGCGCGGTGGGAATGTAAGCCTGCTCGCCTACGGTATACGGCAGCGAGCGAAATGACCGAAACTGCAATGCACGGCGGGGCGATACGCGCTCTTGCCTGTTCAGATGGGCAAATGAGTCCCGCAGCATCCTGAATTTGATGCGACTCGTGATGCTTGCATGAGCCACTATTGCCTTAGTGCCTTACACTGGTACTTAGTGTGTGCCTTACATTGGTATGGGATTGGGCCTGCTGCAGAGAACATCATGCTGAATGCAAACCAGGATGATAGCCTGCAGCTGGCGGATTTTGGGCTTGCCATCAACACGCACATCGAGCCCGCAAACACGCGTGCAGGTGAGATGGGGCGACGGCTGTGGTATGCTAAT
>BDDA01000338.1:0-11093 GCA_001662385.1 Chlamydomonas asymmetrica | reverse complement strand
GGGGGGGGCGGGAAGGGGGGGAGGGGCGAAGGGGCAGTCGATAAAAGGGTGTCGGTATTGAAATACCACGCAGCAAGCCAGGTAAATCCAGGTTTCGAGACTTGATTCCCGTATGCGTTCGTTTCCAACCCCGGCCGCTATGGTTCTCTTACAGCCTGTGTGCAACCTGCCTGCCTGCTTGTGATACAACCCACATAAGCAGTCAAGGATGGGGTTTGGGAAGGTGCTGCACATGCGAACAAGCATACACAGCACATACGCGCGGGCAGACGCTTGGATGGTATCTCATCTTTTTCCACCAAGCAGCCACAGTTCCATTGAGGCCGTTCAGTGCCTTCATTTGCCTTCTCATACACACCCGCAGCACAACACCACACAGCACAGCAGGTCTCAGGCTGACACACTGATGCACCTGGCACGCCCGCCCTATGTGCTGCAGGCACGCTCCCGTACATGGCGCCGGAGCAACTGATGGTGCAGGTGCGGCAGGTTTTGAAAAGGGTATTGACCGTCTTGATGAACCGGTTTCATCTATGCGTCCATTGGGCTAATATGAAATTGGAGGCTGGGAGCATTGGAGCTATGTGTGAGGCTGGGTAGCTTGAGCGACTGGCTGGGTAACAGCTTGTGGCGGGCTGCTTGTGCATGTGGGGGACTGTCATGGGAAATACCTGCCTGCCTGTGGCGCAGCACAGGTCAATATGCCCCCGTACCCTGGTGATGCAAGCGAGCGGCTTTGTGCAACTGCACGCCGCTGTGCCTTATGGTGGCTGTGCATGTTAACGTATGGGTACGTGTGAGCACCTGTGAGAGTGGGGCAGGCTGTTTGCTGCCGATCAACTGACGCACGCAGAACAAGCAGACGCCGAAAGCGCTGGACAAGGCTGATTTGATACGCACCGCCAGCAGCGGCTGGCTGGCTGGCCGGACAGGCGGGGGCGCTCACGCAGCCGGGCTGGCACACACCGGGCCCGTCAGGCCGCCGACACCAAACACATCCGAGGTGGGATACGTGGCCTCGCCTCGGCCAGCGTTGCGGACGCTGGCCCTGCAACGGTGGCCGAGCCGAGCTGTCACGGACGCCACCGACGAGCGCAAACTGCTGCAAGGCGTGGCTGCAGCTGGTGCCGGCGCAAGTGGGGAGTCAGCCTCAGTGGCGGTGGGCGAGGCGCCAGGTGCTGCGTTGGAATGCGGCACGCAGGCGCCGCTTGTGGCAGGCGGCGAGGGCAGCAACATGAGCGGCGCGGGCGGCTCCACGCACGAGGCCGGCGCCAACACGGAGGCAGTGCAGGAAGAGGAGCAGGAGGAGGAGGAGGATGACCTGGAGAAGGCTGCACGGGAGCGCGTCTACGGCCTGTCGGCGGACGTGTGGCAGCTGGGGGTGCTGACGTACGAAATGGTGAGTGCATGCGCATGTGCAGCTGCGCGCCTAAGATGAACTCAATCCAAGCTCAATCAATCAATTGTTGCTTTGCTGTGCAGGTGTGTGCGTGTGTAGCGGATACGTGATCAGGCGTGGTGGCTGCATGTGGGCATGAAAACGACACACACCCGGAACACACAAATCACACTGCATGGCCCCACAGCAGTGAATAAGGCACGCACAATCGTGAACTCAGCGTCAGCTGATGAGCATGAGGGCGGGCAGTCTGACACCAACAGGGTTTGGGGCGTGATTCACATCATGGAAGGGAAGCAAGGGAGGGCTGGGCACCTGAGCTGGTAGGAAGGGCCAGGGGGCAGTGCCTCAAGGGGGAATGGGGGATTGCGTGGAGGTGCAATGACTGCATGATGCCGTCTGCACCCCACCATGCACGCCCTGGCCTCAACATGCGCACTCCCCGTGTCATCTGCTGACCAACACAACCGCTGAACAAACCCCTGGCATGCCTTTGCCGTTGTGCCGGCGGCTGGCTGCGTGCATGCTCCTGTACAGCTGGTTGGAGTGACGCCCTTCGCCAGCCGCACCGACGAAGGCATCCTACAGCGCATCATGCGCAAGCACGTGCATGTGCCGGGCACCCTCACGCCCGCCGCGCGGTGGTTCATCCGCCAGGCGCTGGTGTGGGAGTCGGACGCGCGCCGGCCGAGTATTGAGGAGATGCTCACTCACCCCTGGATTGCTGGTATCGGCGAGCGGCGCTAGCGCTGGCACCCAGCGCTGCTGCTGCTGCTGCTGCTGCCGCTGCCGCTGCTGCCGCTGCCGCTGCTGGCGGCGCAGCCCTGCTGCAGCTGCAAGTTAAGCTTGGCGTGGTGATGGGCTGATTGCGGCATCGTTCGACCACACCGAGTGGGTGTACCAATCGGATTTCAGCGTGTGTGCAGCGAGCTATTCGCTCCGCACACCATGCAGTACATTTACTGTGGAGTGCTTGCTGTAATGCTGTTGGCGTCATCAGCCACTGTTGAGAGCGCCAACTGTCATTAACGTAACGTACTGCTGTGCATCTATAGATGTATTACGTGTTTGTAACGCACAATAGGGTATTAGTATTACACACCAAGGGTGGGCTAGCAGATGCGCAAGGGGCTTGGCGTGCATTTGGGTCCAGGCACGCACTAATATGGAACCAGCGTAACGGACTGCAATGCGGGTGACGTACACAGGAATTGGTGGCAGCAGCCGGCAAGCTGCAAAACTGACTGGGCGAGTCATTCATCGACACTTCCGATCCATGCCACCCGTGCGCCTTTGCGCTTCATTCATACCCGCATGCACGCATCCGCCCCCGGTCCCGCTCGAGCGGCAGCCAGCCTGTGATACTGAGGCGCCCCTAGCACGCACACTATTCAAAACGTGGGTGAACTCCTGGGTTGATCGATCAGTCTATCGATCAGCCGACTGATCCATCGTCTTTTTATACTTTTCCCTCAGGTGCTCTCCAGCCCCTGGTTCCAGCCTTATTAGCCTCCCCGCCCAACTCCCAACTCGAAGCATTCTTGTTTGTGTTTATGTGAGCAGCTGATTGTGCACACCGCACCGGTCCCCTTGGGCGCACCCAAGGGGATCGTATACCGTACACACACCGCCGCGGCCCCGCCCGGTCAGGGCCGCTGCCTGTGGTGTCAGATCTGCATGCGCAGTGACCAGCTCGCTGCTGTGTGTGCTGAATGTGGGGGTCGTTGGCGCAGCACACGCGGTCAGTACCGCTGGCGAGGGCAAGACGTGCGGGGATCATAATGCCGGGGTAGGTGCTGCACACTGTATGCGAGCCATGCCTGGCACGGCTGCATGGCATTCCCTGTCAATTGTTCTTACTGGATGTTGTTCCACTGCTGGCATCATGTCATCCACTCACGGGTGCACTTTCACTTTTCAGGCCCCTGGCGCCAACAATACCGTGTGCACTGTCAATTCAGCACTCGCCTGCTCCTAGCCCTCCCAGGCGCCACTTTTGGAGGTCGCATTCGCCTTCATCCTTTTCAAAATCCTCCCCGGTCACTCCATGTGAAAAGGCCCTGCCTAACACGCAGGCTCCGTGCCCCAAACGATCCGTGATCGGTGGGTGCACATACATGACACATCAAAACGCGTACTCATAGATTTGCTGCTCCACAGCTCGCGCATGCCACACTGACAGGGTGTGGGAGGCAAGGCATTGTCATTATGGGTCATCGCCTCTTACTCATAGGCGCTGTAGCTCTCAGGGCCCCGTGTGCGGCACCCCGACTGACGCAGGTATGAAGCCGGACTCTCCTCGGCTCGTTGATCCGTCCCTCACCGTATTCTATCAACCCTTTTGAGCAGGCCTTCTGCCAGGCCCTTTTCGAGATTTGCGTTTTCCTGCACTTATTCCGGGCCTGCCCTCCCTGCTCGCTGTACTGTTGTGGTTTTCGTATGCACTGGCTGGTTCTCTGGCCTGGCAGGCTGGCTGAATTCCAGTCCATGGCATTTTATATCCTTGTGAGCATCTTCTTATTTGCGGCATGAAGCCCGGGGTTACGGGGTACATTCGGAGATAATGTTGCATGGGAGTGACATACGGTCGTATCCCACTCTAGTCGGCTGTAGCCAAGCAACATCAACACTCAGGCTTCTGTGGCTGTGGTGTCACCTGAAGCATTGGTGTTGCAGGAGGAGGGTCTTATTTGCATGCAAGCGCTCGATTTGTTGCACCAGTTGCACACATACTGACACCCTGGTACCCTGGTGAGGGTAGCTGTGTGCAATTCAGGGCAGACCTTTTCAGCTGCATCCTCATTCTGAGCGGGTCAGGTACTGCGTTGGGAGCTGCCCCTTGTGCTTGGCTCAAGCTGCAGGCTTTTGTCTGTAGTCAGCGTTGCCAAATGGGTGGGAGCACGTTTTTAGGCGTTTCGCGTTTTTTTCCATCTGCGCCTTTTCCAATCCGTCGTTACGCGGGAGCATTGGTATGTAGTTGGTTCTCAGTTTCACCGTCAGCCTTGCCACCTATCCAATGATTACACAAGTTTTTGTCGATCGCCTTTTGCATGCAGTCCTGACAATACGGGCTGCGGAGTAGCGCCTGTTCCTCAGCGCCATGCAAGGCTCCATGCAAGGCGCGGTGTGAGGCAACATCCATTCCTGCATCGTTCCAAGCATCGATCCCAGCATCGATGTTCTCTCATGAGCGGCGCTATGGCTTGCACCGCATCCGCGTGCAGCATGCTGTGTGCAGCACACAGCCGAGGTCCGAACTCATACAGGGACGCACAATGTGTGTGCCGGGGACCCCCAATACCATCCAATACCAGCGCATGTCCTTCAAGTGGCATTCCTGAAGCAAGGCACGATGGTTAATGCGTGAGGACTGGTGGCCCCCACAGAAACACATATCGGCAGGAAAGGCGAATACGGCAATGTTGGGAAGGCGGCACATTCTGACGGCAAGAGCACCCGTGAGGCGGCTTGGGAATGCGGATGTGCTGCCAGCTGGCTCGTGGGTGTACCAGCCCGTAACGCGAATCGCGGAGTGAGACACCACGGGGTAACAATACTAAAATACCACCGCAATGGGCTGGGTGGTTGCGCAGGAACGCACACGCATGCGCACACACAAGCAGGCGCACACGCAACAAGCATGCATGCAACCACAAGCACAAGCATGCATGCGCAAGAGCATGCTCGAACGTCGCTCAGGCGGGAGGGAGAGGGGGAGGGGAAGGTCGTACCTCTCAAAACAAAGTTCTTCATGCACAACGTCCAGGCCTGTGTATGCCAAGCAGAGATGCCCAACGAGCGCGTGTGACAAGTCAGTCCCTACCTACCCAAACTGGATCCAACAACTCAACCACACAAGCCAGTTATTAAACCCGGCAAGGGTGATGGCATTTGGCATACTCACCATCCATTGCGTCGGCCAGCCAAACTCAAATGACGCGTCGGCAGGATGAGAGGGGGCATCAGCATCGGCACTAGTATATGTTTTTGTGGATCGATGAGTTGCATGCCGCTCCAGGACCGCATTCGGCGGTGCGCGGCGCCGCAATGCGCTGGGGTGCATGCAAACCCATCGATAGCACCAAGGTGGATCAGATGGCATCGCAACCTATCCAATCCTACATGCAGGTGCAAGCGCAGGCATGTGTATGTGTACAGTGCGGACAGTGCGGGCGTGCATAGGCGTGCGGTGTATCGAATTGCCGCACCACGACCGGCGCCCGGGCGGGATAGGCGCTCAACCAGCAACCGCCCGATGAATCAAACACGTGCAGTGTGTGAAAGTGTGGAAGTTCGAAACCGAGTCTAGCGGATCCTAGTGGTGGGATTCTAGGTTAACCAGTCACCATCCTAGTGGTGGGATTCTAGCGCCCCTTGCCAGAAAAGCGCAGTATTAGTGCATGAACGCAGCATTTGTTGGATTGATGCGGCATCGGATGGATGAACGCATTACTGGTTTGGTCAACGCAGCGTCAGTTGGGTTAACACAGTCCCGATACCAAGTCAATGGACTTAATCCTCGCAATCCGCATGACGGGCCCCATCGAACTGCACCACAGTCCACCCCCACGAACACTGGCTTGCAGCGTTAGCATTGTGAGACCCATTCGCCATGTGATGGGCCAACACACGGCAAGGCTGAAGTGGGGCATGCAAGGTTGAACAGTAAAAAATCAACGTTGAAGGTGCAATGCTGCATATCGTAATTGGCTGGTTGCTTGGCGTGGCCTTTCTATGGGGCGCATGGCCTGGTCAGGCGCAGTACCGTAACGGGGTACCAGCAAACAAATCCACCAAGGCACTAACGAACTAACGAAGTGATTGCACTGACCAGCCCGTGCCTAGGTGGCTCATCCACCGCTGAAACAGTCGCACATGCATTGAGCCCATGGCACCAGCAAATGCACATGTGGAATAAGACCTGCTGAGTGGAGGTCAGAAATGTGTGCCTTGCAAATTGTCGCCGCATGGGCGTGTGGTCTCCTGCTGCACAGAGCAGGCAAGGCCGCGACAACCGACATGCACGAAAAGATGGACAGGAACTGTCCTGTAGCAGCTGCCACGATTGGTAGGTGACGCAGAGACATGCTGGGGTACAACCGGAAACATGGACGAGCAACGCCGCTTGAACGGTTCGTCGGCTCAGCACGGCATGCAGCAGCAGAACTTCAGGCCTCTGCCACGTGCGAACTGCGAGCTTACTCGTTGTTTCAGGCGCATAGCGAAGCCCGCAAGGGTTCGGTAGCAAACCTCTGCTGCAGGACGACGTCATCCACGCTGTCTGTGGCTCCAGGGCTGACGCGTACCGCTGCGCTCAATACCACCGCCCCAGGAATCCTGCGTCGGACAACACACCGGTCACCACGATACGCGTTGAGCCTCCCTTACACTAATGGTTCCCAAGACGAGTCCGCTCTTGGACGGCTGCAGGAAAGGTGCGAGCTATAGCTGTTTGATCGAGGCTTAACGCCTCACGCCTGCGTCCAGGTGCAATAGTCATGCAATCATAGCCGATGGGGTTTGCATGCATCATACGCCTCCTCACCTCTCCTGCAGCCGTGTTCGTAATCTCAGCAGCAATTGGTCTGCCATACTGCCTGCATGTGCAATTCGGTGACGTACTTCAGAGGTGTACGTAGGGCTTCGGTCTGCTGTAGGTGCACAGTATATATGCACAGAGCACAAAGTGCGCGTTGCGCGGATGAGTTGGGTGAGGAGCCCACCTGGAGGCATTGACGGAAGTGCTAGCCGGACCGTCACCAGCTCTGCAGCATGAGAGTGGTACAGCGCTGTTCCTGCAGCGCACTGTTGCACACACTGGTGGAGCGCCTTGTGCAGCTGGGCGTGCTGGGTCGCCTGTGGACGGTTTCGGGTGTGCCACAGGACCCCCTGCTGCACTCCAGCCACCAGTATGCCAAGGGCTGCATAGACAAATCGCATCGTCAAAACCTGCGAAATAATCAAAACCACGTTACATACTGTCAAAGACTTTCACATGGTCGGGCATGAGCTGGGAACGCACAATCCTCACATACATGCACATGGCGTGGCGGTACCCAGGAGTAGCAGGATGAGGCCACATGGCAAGTCAGATGTTAGCACAAACCTGCGGTAGGCCACCAGGCAGCAAGTGTCCGACTCCACTTCTTGCCAGGAGAAACGTTGAAAGGCAAGTGCCCAAAACTGAACACAGATCCGCTGCAACTTCCAGCTTGAAAGGCAGCTGCAAACAAAGCAAAAACAGGCACAAAGGCTAGCACACGCTTCCACTCAGGAAGATCTACTCAGTCCCTGGCAGAAGCAACCCTGCCGGATAGCACTTTGCATGCATCCAACGGCATCGAACGAAACAACCCACCCACCTACCTGCTGCATGACGGCAGACAGCAAGATGCCAGGCCCCTCTGAAGTATGGTACCACAAGATGCTTGGTGGTGGCAGCACCCTGCCACTCCGATGCCACGCCAGAGCCAGCTCAAGAATCTTGCCCAGTGATGCTGCTTTCACCGCAAAAACAAGAGCGTGGTGAACGGTGCTGCAGCGCCGCCAGCGCCTGCTGAGGGCCATTAATACTGTGTGCAGAGTGAAGGCCACTGTGAGGCAAGGAACCAACAAGTCTGGGCTCAAAGACGCTGTGTGGAGCCATAGAAAGGCGTGCAGCCTAGGCAGTATGTGTACAGCCTGTGAGATACTGGTGCCCTTGCAAGGATACTCGGGAAATGCTTGAGCATAAGCGTCAAGGTTCAACACTTGCGAGGCTGAGTATGGGCTAGGTCCGTGAAGCGGTCCGTGTAGCTCCTCATTTGCTGCGCATCGTAGCTCGCTCAGAGCACGCCGTGAGTGGGCTATGAGCGTCAGCAGCATTCCTATGGCAAGCATAGTGGCTTGCTGCATGTGTTTGCTCTCTTCCAAGCGCTGGGGTCGCAGTGAGCCAGCCACAGCATTTGGTTTCGTCCCCAGCGCCTTCAACTGACTCGCCTGCCCTTCCATCCCATAAGTGTTGGAGTGTTACATTCCACAAAACCGTTGACGACCAAGTGCAACGCCGACCTGGGTGAAAGCGAGATACCAGATAGTAACCACCCACAGTCACGAATTTAGAGCCTAGAAGAAGAGGTTTACACCTACTCAGTCTAGCCTAGAGTACTGTCAAGGTTGACACAGTGTATGAGCCTGACAGGCGGTTGGGTGTGTGGATGAATGTGACTTGGGCGGGCAGTGGGCACACCAAATGCAAAGTTGGGCGCATGCTCGACGCAAGGTATTGTAAGTCCTTGACAGAAAAACTGAATGCAACATGTGTTGTCATAAAAGCACAGACACACAGAACTTCAAAGCACTGTGCCACCGTGCTGTACTTGCTGCTTCCCAGCTGACCGCGACGGACCAACAAGCTACAAGCTCACAAGCTCTGTGCGTCGGCTGCTACTGCCACCAAGATAGATATATGTTGTAAATAGACCTTTGCTTCTTCAGTCCCAACTGCTAGCGTGCGCTTACCACACGGACATAGGCAAGGATGCGGCGAAAAAAGCATAAGCACACACGCAAGGCGATGTCCTTTTACAAGATAAACTATGGATTTCATGAGCCATACAAGATACTGCTGGACGGAAACTTCATGTACGCCACGGGACAAAGCAAGTGAGTGCGGAGCCAACTCTGACGCGTAATTCCAACGGCAGGCTGGTTTAGGACAGACATGGTGGTGCTTGTGCTGGACAGCTTGTGTATGTGTTCGAAGGGTTCCAACTCCGCAGCAAGCTTGCTGCGCGACTGTTCTACAAGGTTGGCGTACAACTGTGCGACGTTTTGCGGCGGCAAGCGGCGAAGCCCCACACGTCATGTGATCTTGTCGGATTGCATATGCGTCCGCATCCATATTTCAACAATGCGTTGTCCTGCCAATGTTTTGACGGCGTGTCCACCAAGTCGCTCTGCCAAAACTTCAGTTTATGTTGTGCAGACGGCCGTCTGGCGCAATCATGCACCCGGCAGGCGTCGTTGCAGGCTAACTTTTCATGCTCAAACGGCACACTGACCCGTGGCTTGCACCTGGCTGCCCCACTTATGCACGCCCGAAGCCTTTCGGACCTGAACACCCACGTGCCTAAGCTGCTGGGCGGGAAGTGCAAGCTTTACACCACCAAGTGTGTGACGAGCGAGCTTAAGAAGCTAGGCCCAGAGTATGCACAGAGCACACAAGTAAGCTTCCCAGATTAGCTCGCTGGCCGTTTCTTGCTGCTGCCTGGGCACAGTATGCAGCCTTAACACGTCGCGCTCACGCTGACGGGCTTGCTTCTGCTGCCTTGCAGGCTGCAAAGGGCTACTTGCTGCATAAGTGCGAGCACGCAACGCCCATGGCCGCAGCGGACTGCTTACGACAGCAAATAGGTGAGCGAGGCGCGTGGGCACACACAAAGCCTGGACCCAGGGTTGCATGGCGTTGCAGGGCTGCCCTCAACATGACAGCCAAGCACACTGAGAACTCAGACAAGTTAGAGGCTCAATGCAAACGTAAGATGAGCTGCGACGCCTAGCATGCCTGCTTCCATGCGCCATTTTCGTTGGGAAGACCCCTGGGCCACGCGGCTGATGAGTTCCGATGCCACTGCTCAAGTGCACAATTTAATGCTGGCTGAGACGCATGCAGCAGCCCTGCCTGGATGGGACTCACAAACTCAGCCACTTGCGCCTGCTCTATCCCTTGCTTTGCGCGCACACCAACACACAAACCACTGCCTTGTGCGTGCGGTTCGCACAGGGGAGCGAAATGAGGGCCACTGGCTGGTCGCAACACAAGACATCGCGCTGCGGCATGTGCTGTCCAAGGTGCGCGGGCCTGATGCATAACGTTGCATGCTGCATGAAAATATGTTGGCCGTCCATGAACCGGCATACCGTGGACACAAAGCGTGCAAGTTCCGCAACACAGGCATGACATGTTGGCATGTGCCACCAAGTCTGGAGTTGTGGGCCACTGCATCACATCACAGACTGAGAGACACTCGCGGTGCGGCAACTCAAGGGATGCGAGTTGTGCGCCAAGCGACGTGCCCATCGGGGCTGAACGCCCTGCGCCCGCAACGCGTGCGTGCGCTGCAATGATTGCTTTGCCGCCCTGCCCGGCATGCATGCGCGTCAGCGGCTACTTACCACCCCTCCGGCATGCGTGTAGTACTGCAGTACGTCCCTCTCAGCGCGTCTCCCCCGTTTGTCACTCCCAGTTTCCCCGGACGTTGCCATGCGCCGGCGCATGCCTCATCAAACCATTTGTGCATGTTTGTGCCTGCGTGCCTGCATGCCCAACGCCCTGCTCCGGCTGACGCAGGTGCCGGGCACGCCGCTGGTGTTTGCGACAGTCAATGGGATCCACCTGGAGACCCCCTCGGAGCACGTCAAGAAAAAAGTGAAGCAGGTAAGCAGTGCGGAAACGAGTTGAGGTGTGTGACAGAAAGAGCGCCCAAGGGGCATGCCGTGTGATTCCCGTGGGGCCATGCAGTGTGCTTATGCATGTGCGTATGGATAGAGACTGCACCTGACCTGACCAATGGCGAGCGAGGTGTGTGAGATGTGTTGTCATGGGGTAGTCTGGTGCGTATGGTGCGGGAAGGGGTGGGGGGTGGGATTCGGTGGGAGACAAATGGCGCGATGTGTCCCGGGGTGCTGGGCCGAATTGTGTGCATGTGCAGCG
>BDDA01000337.1:88406-119169 GCA_001662385.1 Chlamydomonas asymmetrica | reverse complement strand
GGGGGCTCTACTAGAGATGGCGGTGATGGTGGCGGAGGTGACTCAGGCGGAGGGGAGGGTGGGGGTGGTGAGGGAGGGAGCGCCTCAGGTGGGGGCGGCGGTGGCGGCGAGATGTCTGCGCACACACGCGCAGGCGGCAATGCGTGAGTGATGAGCTTAGTGCGTTCTTCTGACAAGCTCAGTAGGTGTTGTTCAACAAGTATATGCAGTTTACTGCTCAGTTCGGAACACCTGCAGCGTCCTGCAAAGATTGCTTTGTGGCAATCTGGGTGCGTGCGCGTTGCCTGGATCAAACCAGTTTGGGTTAATGGGGTCATCGATCTGTGCATACCGGTTTTGGTATGAAGCTGTATGGTCTGATAAGTCCACTTTTTATTTGGCACGCCCACACATACACAAAGAGCAACAAGCAGCAGAACATCCTGGCGGTCTGGCAATTGTCAGCAGGCAGCCTGCTGAGAGTCCAACGCCTATGAGCTCTGGTCATTGCACTGACAAGGTCAAGGCAAGCATGTCTGAGCAGGTTACAGCTTTCAACTTGCACTGTACCTTCAAGCAGAGCTCTCCCCACTGAGCCGCCGCCTGCCCAGCGGGGCTGCGAAGGTGGTGATAGCGCAGCAGGCGTTTGGAGGGTCAGAGCGCATGGCGGGCCCCCACCGCAATCCTCTGAACCGTTGACCACTGCAAAGACAGCGAGCCACAGGATCAAAAGGCAGCTGCCTCGTACAAACATGGAGCTGGTATGCGTTCTGCTGTTCGTTATGGGTGGACCAAGCGGGGTTAGTGTGAACCGTGAGCTGAACAGCAGCAGGGGATGGTGCGCCAGAAAGGCCAGCAGGCTAGTAACATACACGTTAGATACACCAGTGGCTGAATAGTTTTGTTTTGTTGCCACAAGAAGTCAATTGTACTCTGCTGTCCAGCAGGGTGGATGCAGCTCTGGCTTGACAGGACTGGGATTGGAACCATGTATGACAGGACACTTGAAAGTTGAAGGCCAAAACCAAAATCATGCGCTGGACACGATAGCAACACACCCCAGCCGAAATGTCATGTGAAATCTCGTTGTTTTCCAGCACGTATGTGGTAACACCTGAGGCACGGTGCTGTCAGCCCTGCCTGCCGAGGATTGTTGGCGGGAAAGCGTGAGTCACCCCAATACCCCGCTGGTGACGAAAGGCCTGCATGCCCTGTGAATCAACGCATATGGTGCTCTCTCAATGTGTGCTGTCATAGGTCGCTTCTGGTCGCGCTGGACCTGCGTGTAGCGGTGAGCCTGCCTGTAGCCGAAATGGCGCTCGGCTTACAAGTGCCTGAGCTTCAAACACTCCCAAGCAACTTGAATTGGCCAACTGTTATGTCCCTCGTTCAGTTTCAGGAACTGTCTTTGGTCAGGTAAGGGCGGTGCACATGGTGGACACCCCCAGTCGCGCCCGAAAAATCCAGCCTGCAGAGTGGCTTCAGGTGGTGAAGCAACAAACCTTCCCTCTCAGCAAGGCCTGTTCGCGTCAATTGAACTGCAGCAGTATGTCTGTTGTGACAAGTTCCACTTGCTGCCAGCAAGTGCGCACAGGGGGCGTGCTCGTAGCTTCCTGTGCAATGACGCCGTACGTAATGCAGCTCGCGCTGGGTCGATTCATACACCCTGCTGCTGGACTGGTTCTCAGAGCCTGGTCAGCCCTACAAATCTCTTCCTAAGGCAGAAACAGGGAGTGTGGTTTCACCGGCACGCGTGGCACGCGTAGACTGACAGCCTAGAGATAATGTGGCACGCAAGCAGACATTTGCGTTGTGACATAGCTGGGGTGGTGAATCGAGCCATATGACACATATTACGCAAGTACACAAGCTACGCAGCCACACGCAATAACATCAGGCAAAACGGTTACGCATGAAGACAGGCAGATGCATTAATGCGGCATGCGTGTATTGGGAGTGCTGAGTGGCTCAGCATGCGCGCAGCCCTGCCCATCGCGTGGGCGTGTACGTGAGTGTGTACAGCACAGCGCTGCATGGCTGAGCCCAGGGCCAGGCTCGGCCTGAGCAAGCTACATGACTGGAGGTGTGCGTGCGTGCGCACACCGTGGTCGGTCTATGCCTGCGCCCACATTCCCCAGCTGCTCAGCGTCTTGGCGAATGCGTGATGAGGCTTCCGGCAGTACATTTGCTGGATGGCCGATGGCAATCTGGATGTCAATTCATGAGGGTCACAGAGTCACACTCCTTCATTCACTTGGACCGTGATGTTAGCGCGCCTTGCCTGGTGCCTGGATGCCCTTGTCGTCCTATCCTCCCCATGCTGAATGGCATCCACTTTGGGCAGGATGTGTGCAAGGATGTGTTCAAGAAATGTACTTCCCGTGGGCCCATGCAGTATGCTTTCCGAGGCGCCGTGCAGTTTGCGTGCACAGTGAAGGTGTGCACAGTGAAAGGCTGTTGTACAATATGGGCATTCATATGTCACATGGACAGGCAGGCACAGCTACGCCACAATAGCACTGCACGGAGCCATGGTTTACAGAGTGACCCAGATGTGTCCACGTTGACGCGCACGCACGCACAGCCGGACGTGAGCACATTGCTGTGCTGGCCTCATACTTGAGCACAATGCAGTACTTGTGTACAGTAGTTCGGTAGAGAGTGTCCATCACAATGGTGCAGGTCAGGTTATCAGATCGTACAACCCCGGATGCCGACCATTCATGTGGCACGACATAGACCTGAGCGTGCGCCTGACGGGATACCACCAGCTCATCAGGTCGTCAACCCAGCTGCAGGAGAGGAGTCCCCAACATGCCCTCTGCAGCGCCCGCGGAAACCTCCACACATGTATGGTAACTGGAACGGTAAGCACGTCAAATTAATGTTTTGAAGCCAACTCATCAACTCCCTAGCATAAATGCGGCAAGGAACCCCCACAACCAGCACAGATCAGGGGGAAGCGCAACAGCCACTACCGGTGTTATTCCACCGCTACCCTTCGGTTGCTGAGCTGGCAGCAGTCGGGTGCACAGGTTGGCACATGTTTGCATCGTGCGGTTGCTGGGGAATGCACAAAGGAGAGGCAGGCAGGGGAGGCAGGACGGTACGCCACCAGACAGAATACTGTGCTTGCACTTTAACTGCGTCAGGACCATGGGACATCCAAGGACCATCCGCAAACGACTGACACGCATGGCCTGCTATGCAGAGCAACGCCGACTTGCCCATCAAGCCCACGGCTGGGGAGCAAGCCAGTCCTGGTGGCGGTGTAATGAACTGTAAGAATGCCTGGGTATGCATACGAGGGCGATGCCAGAATGGAAAAGCAGATAAATGCAAATAGGAGAGGCCATCAAACACAAGCCGTACTGATGATGCACATGCAAGAGACAGGAGCAGGGCAACATGAGATGCGTCAGTAAGAGTGACCGCGCTGCATACTCCCGTGCAAACTGGTGAGCTTGAACCAAAGATGAGAACAAAGTCAGCAGGCAGGAGGTTGCGCCTGTGCACACACATTGCATCACCGCGCCTGAGATCCAGGTGTGCACAGGCGGCAGCACGCGCAGCGCATGCATGCGGTGCGAGCTTGCCGTAGCGCAGGCTTCACTCGATCGCCCAAGCGCCCAGGCGCGCGCTTGAGCGTTCCTCGAACACCCCATGGTGCGCTGGCGTCACCAGAACTCGCAGGCCTTGGGATGCCATCGATTGCCATGATACAAACACTGCGGTGGTGGGTCAAGAATTGCTTGCATGCATCTATTATTGCCGGAGCATGGCCGTAAGCTGTTTACGAAGCCATAACATGAAGCTTTGTCATCTGCCATGGTGCATACGGAGAGGTTAATGCTGACGGCACGGAGCAACGCAATCACGCAAAGCACAGCGCGGCGCAAGCACCATGGCCATGCGCCAAGCAAAGGGGTCAATGGCCACATTTGGTGACAGCAGTTTGTTAACGGGAGCAAGGCGTTTGCCCAGCCGCATGCAAGCTCTGGCAGAGTGAGCAACCAACACGCAACGTACACACAGCACAATGCCATACTCTCACAACTGGGCACACATACTCAAGACTACACACTGAATTTGGCCAATGGCGATGCAGCAAACATTACATGAGCACCGCAATCCGCAGTACCATGCGGTGTACGAGTGTCAATATGGTAAGTGCGGAAAATCATTCGATTTCAGCAATGCAGCTGACCAAAAGTTCACACAACATCAATTATGGATACGGCAAGGCATGCATACAATGTAGCCTCATCAGGCCATCATGCCTATTCGCTGACAATCCAACCATGAAGATGACTGAATGCAAGCCTTTGGTATAAATGCGACATGGTGTTGGCATGATTTGCTGCTGCGCGGGGCGTGTGCCTGCATGAGGGATGCTGGGGATGCATCCGGCTCATGCAGGTACACGCGACGCGATTAGCCGCTAACGGCACATTTGCGTGTACCGCAGCACACGGGTACAAAAGTGTGTATGGTACTGCAACAACTGCGTGTCCGTGTTCACGCAAAGGTTCAGTTCACAGGCAGTAAATACCGGTAAGCGCCTGGCTGGCTGCAAGAGTAGTGCAAGTAGGAAGGCTGCTCCAGGCTGCAGAATGCAAGGGACATCAGTTACCGTAATGTGGCTCATGCTCATGCGGGACCACCTTGCTCTCACACATCTGCCTGCAGCGCTGATCACGAAAGGGCACACGAAACATGTCTCATGCCTGCCACTCGTAGCCTCACACACTCACTCGCATCCCCTCAGTAGCGTGTCAGTGTACAGGTCCGCTCCGCAGATCAGACGTGATACTGCCGTGTGCACAAATGTGATCACAATATCACATACATGAGACAAGGCGCCCAAACAACACCACCATCATTCATGGACCGCAAGCTGCCAACCCACACGCCGCACCCAGCAGTGACTTGTAAAACTTGCAAGCCACAAGCCTGTGGGCCCCAAGGCAACTTCACTGATGCCTTAGCACCCGCTACCGTGAGTCAAGAGTGGGGGAATCGCGACCGTTCCAGTATGTGCCGCTGGCGGCACCGCTTCTGCGGCTCACCAGCGATCCCTCCGCCACCGCCCCGGGCCCGCCCGGCGCGCCGCTGCCGCCAGCACTGCCACTCCTGCCAGAGCCCGGCACCCACGACGACACATTCCCTGACGGAATGGTGCTCAGAGGCGCACGCGGCCCCGCCGCCGCACCGGACCCAAACGCAGTGTTCCCAGCTGCGGTGCTATTGCGTGATGACCCTGGCGGTAGCAGCTGCATCGCAGACACGCTCGCGGTTGAATCTGCGCTGGTGCGGCGGCCAGAGGACGGCGCGGGGTACGGCTGCTGCTGCCGCGGCTGCTGGGCTCCAGGGGGGAGCCGCGTGGTGGAGACTGCAGGGGGAGCTTGAGCCATCAGCGCGTCATCGCCGGCCAGCTGTGTCGGCACCGCCGCAAACGCGTCCACGTCCACATCGACCTTGACCACCATGCTGGGGCTCGAATACGACATCTTGGCAGGCTTGATGATGCCGATCTGGTTGCCCCCGACCCCGCTGGGGCCGGCGCCGCTGGCGCCGCGGCCTGCGGCGCCAGCGCTGGCAGACGGGGGCGGCAGCGAGGGGCCCGCGCCCCCGCCGCCACCGCCCCTGTGCTGGTGATGGAGGTGCTGAAGGTGCTGAGAAGGGCCGCTGGCCCTACCCGACATGCCACTCCCGATGGAAGAGGCCGAGTTGTTCAGGCCAGCAGCTGCGGCTGAGATGGAATGGCCGCCGCGTCGCACCTCGTCCTCAATGTTATAGCGCGGGGCGGGCGGGACGACGGGCGCAACCGTCATGCCGCCGGCCACGGCCGCGCCCGCGGTCATGTTGCCGCCCGCACCCGTGCCCGCTGCCCGCAGCGCGGCGCCTGAGAGCGCACGGGGAGGGATGACCACGCGGTCCGGCGCGTGCTGCTGCTGCTGCTGCTGTCCGGGGCGCGGGAGGTAGGACTGGATGCTGTGGCCCGCGCTGCCGCCTGGCATGGCGAACGCATCGTCCTGCAGGGAGGGCGCGCCAGCAGAAGTGATTCCCGCGGCGCCGGCGCCGCGAGGCGATGGCTGCCCCGCTGAGGACAGCGGGGAGCCGTTCGCCTCCGCGCCCTCATCGTGGCGATCAGCGTCCTTGCTGCGGCGGAAGCGCAGCAGGCGGGACATCAGGGACGCGCGTGCTGACCCGCAGGCAGCAGTCACAGCGCCGGCAGCCAACGGCACACCCTCCTCAGCCCCACCAACCATAATGCTGCTGGGCCCCGCTGCAGACGCGGTTGGCGCTCCAGCCGCACGCGACGGCAGGGCGCCAGCAGCGGTGGTGGTGGTGGGGCCAGTCACAGGCGTAGCGTCCACCACGGGCCGGAAGACTGAAGATGAGCCTGCCGGCCTGTGTATTGCTGACTTTTCAAAGAAGCGGCGGCCGGCGATTACCATCCCGCCACGGCCGCCGCCCGCACCATCGCCGCCGCTGTCCGTGCTGTCCGTGCCGCCGCCGCCGCCGCCGTCGCTTAGGCCGTTGCTAACGTTTTGCATCTTGAGCCGCCGTGCGGCGCGATACCGCACCGCCGCGAATGCGCCTGCCGCGAACAGCGCAACGACGATGATCGGCACGGCGACCGCGACGGCGATCACGCCGCCGCTGACGCCACCTCCGCCGGAGGACGCGCCTGGCGCCGGAGTGGGCGTTCCATTCTCCGGCAGGGGCGTGGAAATAGCAGGCGGGCTGCCGGTGTCCGGGCTGGACTGCACGCTGATGCTCCTTATGTTGTAGGCTGAGAGAAATTCCTTTGAAAAGGCGACGCGGGGGTCATTTAAGAAGGTAGTGATGCGTGGCTGTACCTCGGGCGCGGAGGACTGGTAGTAGGAGGCACGCGTGACGAGCTTTGCGTCGAGCCCTGGGCTAGAGGGCTGGTCCACCTGTGAGCCATAAGCACGCAAGCCAAGTAGGTGAGGTGCATGCGCCTGTGACACTAAACCACTGCTTGAAGTTGGCCCAGAGGCCTAAACAAGAGGCCTGCGGGTGCAAGTGCTGACTGTACAGTGAAGGCCCGTGAGTGAAGGCAGTACAAGGTGGTATTGATGCAATGATGCATGCAGCAAGGCAAGTATGTGAAGGTTTCAGTGATGTGTTCACTTGCAGAGACACCCTGCACTGCCGTGTGTGCTGCCTGCAGCTTTGTCGTGCCATGTGAACGCGCATGTGCGTTGCTCGCATACACGTGTTCAACATGCATGCCCCTCAACTGTGCGCCGAAAGTGTAGGTATTATTCATCAGCTATGATCATACACACAGTGGCAGGCAAGGAGTGTTGGCTCCTTGTGTCACAATGACATAAACCGGGGCGTACCTGCTCCTGCGCCAGTACCGACACCTGCACACCCAAGTTCAGGTTCGGGTCCAGGTACAGCTGAAGCTGGGTGGAGGCAGCCGCTGCAAAGTCTGACAACCACGTCTTGGCAGACGAGTTGGCCAGGATGGATGGCACGGGAGGCCGCGGGGGCGGCGGCGACGGCGGCGGTGCCGAGCGCGGAGGCGACGTTCCGCGGCCCTGCTGCAGAGCGCGCCTCTGCTTGTGTCGGTACTGCTGCTGCTGCTTCGCCTTGAGCGTAAGCCACAGAGCCTCCTCATCCCACGCTGTGCCTATATTATATAACAGAGGTGCAACCAGCGAAAGTGACTGGGAGTCCGTTGTGACTCATCTTTACGGGAACATGACGCTGCACTACTGCCGCCGCTCAAAAGCACCAGGCAAGGTACATGCGGCTCACCTTTGGACGTGGCTTCAGCGCTCTCAGGATCTGCACGGGGCGCCGAGAAAGGAGCCAGCTGCTCCGTGGCATGATGCCTCGCTTGCTGCAAGCGGTAGTGCGGCCCGTTGTGCTGCCCAATGACCTCGTCCGGGGACCCAGTGCCTTGCGTTGCATCTGCAACCTGCTCCACTGCATTAGGCTTGGCAACACTGAGCAAGCGCCTGGTGGTTGTGGCTGCCAGCAGCGCTTCGGAAGACTGCGGGACATCCAGGTCAACCACTGAGGTCGTCGTCCCGCTCGAGGCGAGGCTACGCTTACCTACGTCTGTGCTCAGAGCACCATTGGGCTCAATCAGAGCCTGATCAGCAGGCTGGTCAGTGCCAGCACCGGCAACCAGCAACCTCCGATGCGACGGCACGTCTGGCAGGGACGCCATTGAAAAGATTACATTCAGGTTGCTCTCGAGGATCGGACCATTCAGGGAAGGCGGTGACGGGGGCGGAGCCGGCGGTGTGGGTGGAGGAGGAGGTGATGGCTCAGGTGGAGGTGATGGCGTTTGTTGAGGAGGAGGCAGCACAGCTAGCTCCGGTGATGGTGACGGCGGGGAGGGGTAGGGCAGCGGCGGGCTTGTTGCATACACAGGTGGTGAGGAGAGGTCTGATTGGGCGATTGTAGACCTACGTTCTCCCAGTGAACGTGCTGCAACAGCTTGCGGACCTTCATCGTTGAACCGCACGAATGCATCTTCCGACCAGGCTGCGCCGCCAGTCCGGGTCGTGTCAGAATGGGGAAGGCTCGCCAACCTCTGCTGTTGTAAAACAGCAGAGTCTGCTGCAACTTGAGGTCTGCCCTCAACATACTGCCCTGCGGCTGCTTCAACAAGCACCAGCAGCGCCAGCAACAAGCGATGGGCACCTGCTTTGCCTGCCATGGGGGTGATGGAGCTAGCAAAGCGTATTAAAAGTTGAGGTGTGCATAGCGAAGGAGTGGAGCTAGCGATATTCGTGGTTCTACAAAGGCGACTATACGATCGTTCTCAGCAGATTTCGGTATGTAGTTTTCGGTACGCAGTAAGCCTGAGCACCAGAAGGCCAGACAGTTGGGAACCTGGGGGTGAGTCGAATGTCACTCGAAATTGTAGCCCCTAACCAGCTCATTCCTTTACCAGGGCAAATACCCTGTGAATGCAGATTCATGACGCCTTCTTTATGCAGCACTTATTACCTATGAGCTGTGCATAGTGAGTACAGCAGCGCACGCACGGGGTCAGGCAACCAATAAAGCACCTACTCTGGCGCGCTTGCTGCATGGCTTCGCATGGACGTTGCAATGTAGATGATGAATTGTATTGTTCAAGGCTTATTTACTTGCCAGGTTTGTGTGAGGCTCATGCACCGTCGCTCAGCAAGTGAGGCAGCCCGAGGCGAGAGTCACCTTGGGCGTGACCAAAGTTGACCCTATGCTGGACAGGATGTTGGCAGGAAAGAAGGGTGTGCGGATCATTATCAGGACTTAATGACAGCCTTGTGTCCATTCGTGCAAAACATGGAGGCAAGATTTTTGGGTGCGCCAAGTGTTGCTGCGTCTGCAAAGTCCGAACAGCTGCGAGAGGAAGGTGAGGTGTTGCGCTTAAAGTGAGTAGGCAGGAAATATGATACTGGGCAACGTGCTTGCCACACCACATCCGACCCTGAACAGTCTGTCAACAGTCGCGTCACCTGCAGATGGTTCTTACTTCTCGTGCTCTGTCCATGTTTGCTAAAAATAGCAAAGTAAGTGAAGCTTCACAGGGTTGGGTGCCAACATGCCAAGACTGCAGGCGCACGCAGTTTGCGCACGCGGCTGAAGTTTTGCAGTGTTTGTGTGTACACCGTACGTGTGCTGCCTACGAACACTCCTGTGACCAATACATTGTTGGTTTGTCTTCGCTCCAGCGCCATACGTGTTTTTTCTTTCGCTCAGGTGCTAGTGTGCTACCTCTGGCTGGATGCCGGTTTCGCAAACGTGTACCTGTGCTCGCGGCCTACCTTGCGGCTGGCTTGAGCACTACCCTGGCTTGCAATCCGCCTGAACACTACTCACATACCGTCCACAAGACCCATACATATCAACTGCAGCTGGCATAAAGGGCGGCGGCAGCCGCTGCGTGCCAAGCTCGCACTGGCAACAGCTGCGTGCGAACTTGTATCTGATGCCAACGGTGTGGTCGTCGTTGAGGAGGGCGTAGCTCATAAATGTGGTTACGCTATACCATTGTCGTTCACTTCACTGGCTTGTTGCACCTCCCTTGCACCTCATCCGCCAAACCCGTCTCTAAGTACACCTCAGCCCTCCTGCACATTCCTGACTTGCTTCTGCTTGGTTTACGCCTTCCTGCCTCGCCTTATTTACTGCTAGTAGCTAATGGCCATGCCCCCGCCGCAATCTCGCGTGTCCCCGTGGTACGCAAATCTATCACGCGCGAGAGCCGAGCGCCGTGCCCCGGGCGGAGCCGGCGGGACGGGAGTTGGGTTAGCTTTGATGACATCAATTGGTCGTGATAATTGGAAAGAAGTGCTCAGTGGCAATGGATATGACAGATGCAGATGGTGCCTTAACCCCTGATCCTGCTGTGCTGCTGCGACATTGTGCCCCAGCAATCCGCACGCACGCACCGCGACCGACCCCCTGCGCCGCATGTGAAGCGCAGGCATGGGCCAACCGTATTTACATGGATGCCACGTGTGTGAGCCATGTGCCAGCACAGTGAAGTATGGTCGGCGACTCAGCGTGATGGTGGACAGTCAGCCTGTCAGTGGGATGGCGCGATGAGCGCGCACGCATAAACATGCACGTGCGTCTCAGGAGTGGCCGATGCTCCGAGACAGTGGCACGAGAAGGGTGTGATGGGATAGGATGGGAATATGGAATTCACCTGCGCACTCACTTTGTATAGTTGCTGAGCATGATGTATCTTTGCATGCAGCATGCATGGCTGGCGTGACGCATGCACAGCAAAGTTTTGCACGCGGTGTGGTCTGGGGCTGCAGTGCAAGCGCATTACCTGCATTTGTGCCAGGGGACGCCATGCAACCGCACCATGTACGGTCCTAATCCGTGCCACACGAATCAATGATGAGCATCATTGGAAACAGCAGCAAGGTCGGCACTGACTGCTCAATGCATGCCTCCTGTATGTGTCTCTTGTACTCTTGGGTTGCCTAGCCGAGTTGAATTCCTTTGGGCGCAGTACCCACCCGCGGCCAGCTCTGCCACAGTGTGGTAGTATTGTGTCCAGCCCAGCATGCACAGGGGCCCCGGATCACAAAAAACACTACGAACTGGTTAACAACGGGTAACAGTTACAGCATAATCTTATCAGCACCCTAACCCTGGTGATTGGCCTGACCAAAGCACACAGGACAGGCTGAAACCATGCATGCAAGCTGCATGCAGTCCTTGCTTTACGCAAACTCATGTAATCCGGTGCAGTGGCTGCTGCGATAGCATCGACATGTGTGATGTCACACACCGATGTGGCATCCTACGTGGTACGGTAGGCGCGCTTCCTCCATGCAAGGGTATCATGGCCACACCCACCACACGCCTCGACCGCTCGGTGACCCTCCTCAAGTGCACTGGGATGCATAGTCGGGGCATGCGTGGTTCAGGGCGCATGAGCGCCGCGAAAACATTCTGTTGGTCTGGATAGGGCTCTTTGCCACATGCATCATGGCACGTACAGACAGGTTCACACGGCCCGTAACTCTACCGAACCGCCAGGTCAGCAGGAAGGGTTTCGGAGATATGATAACAGGTATGGAGTATAGGGCGTATATGTACGTGTTCACTCTTCTGTTCAGAGACACGAGGGTCGATGCATGGAAGGTTAGCCTCAAGCCGTAAACAAGACGTTCCTTGGGCTGAGCCAACCTGAGTAGATTAATCACCTTGGCTGCACAGAGCCATCATGAATCGAAGCTCGCTTTCCCTTTTGCCAGTGTATGTTGGTATGTGCAGGGCCAGCATGTGCATTGCCGCCATGTCCAGCGTAGCCTGCCAGCTGCTAGGCAATGACGGCATGTGAAAGGCAGGACGCATGGCGTGCAAAACTGCACATGCATCAGCGGTCAAGGCCGTCATGCCCATGCACACCCTACCACATTCGGGAGGTGTTGCATGTCATCGTCACATGAATACTGAAGAATGCGCAGCCAGGTAAAAGCGCTTGATGGTAGGTATCTTCAAGACCTGCTCTATTGCTCACTCGTTCACTCAGCCACTCGATTGCTCGCTCGCTCATCTCTACATGCAACGGGTGCAGCACCAGGATGCGCTGAAATGCGATGTGCTTCAGCTCAAACATTGTGAACGGAAGCACGTGCACAACGGTCAAGCTGCTGGCTACGCCTCGATCCACTTGGTGGGCAGCGCCGCCGCGCCCACCACAACGCTGACCGGCTTCTCTGGGCTGGTGTACACCTTCCAGAACGCCTCCGCCACGTCCTCCGGCGCCACCGACCCCGCGTCGTTCAGCGCAGCGGCCGCCTCGGAGCCGCTCACCACGCCCACCACCACCACCTCGCCCACACGCACGCCCTTGGCGGCCAACGATGCCGCCAGCGTATAGGTGAGGTTGCGCTTGGCGGCGCTGCAGGCGCCAGGCATCCAGCCGCCAGCGAAGGGCACCGCGGCAGCGACGCCCGGGATCTGGTCAGCCAGGGAGAAGCCCCCGCCGGTCACCAGGATGGCGGTCTCGGGCTGGCCGTCGAAGCCCGGGATGACGGCTTGCGCTGCGGCGATCATGCCTGTACGTGCAGCGGTGTTTCATGGGGGAAGGGGGGGGGGCATGCGGGACCCAAATCGGCATTGTGCTTCAGTTTGAACAGTTGACACAACCTTATCACACTAATGCTTGCGACAGCCTTGCTTGAGGCAGCATTGTAAATGAACACTGCGATGCGCAACCTCGCCCTACCCCCTACCCTCACCGCATGGATTGCATGCATGCAATCGTGCATGCACAAACGCCGTTCATTGCATGGTAGTGCAACCGTTTACGCATGCAGTATTGCAATGTAGCTCCAGGAGAGTGGCGCCAGCACGCGCATGCGACTACCCGACACATCAGCACCCACATCATGCTCTGACACTCTGGGGGCAGTTGTTCGCATGCGCATTTTTGGGCCCGCAGTGAGGCTGTCGGCATGCACCCTGCTTGTGACAGTGAGGTGCATGAAGCAAACGATGCGCAAACACATGCACATTACGGGGCCAATTCATTCTGTGTTGCGCACCTGTGACGTTTTGTGTGAGGTCTTCAGAAACAGCAGCCAGGTCCAGTGACGCAAAGGGCCCCCACACCTTTGATGGCGCGTTGAAAAACAGAACAGTGACGGGGCCCAGCTCCTTCTCTATGGTGGACAGAACCTCTTTGATTTCATCAGGGCTGCTCAGGTCTGCAGCAAACCCAACTGCCTGGACGCCAGGGTGAGCGGCTTGCAGGTCTGCGGTGCACGGAAAATAAATGGCACCAATAAATGGCACCAATAAATGGCACCGACGGAACCGATGTGTGAACAAAACAAGAGGTCTGGCTGCACCCAGGCTTTGTGCACCAAAATAAACAGAGGCAGGCGGTTATGCATGATATCGCTGTTGATTATTATTAAAAACATATCCTCTGCTGGGGAGCATCCCCTGGGAAGGTGGACGGGCAGCATGCACTCTTGGTGTCCACTCAAAATTGCGAGTGTCCTGTTCACTACATGCCAGGTCGTTTGAAGAATGGTAACTACTCAAGTGTGGCCTGCACAAGAGTTCTGGAACTCAAGCAAGTCTATCACCTCTGCAATTTGTGTGAGTGCAGGTCACAAACTGGATGCATGCACCAGCCCACTCACCTTTTGCGGCCGAGTCTAGCTTCGACTGCGTGCGAGACACCAAGGCTAACTTGTCGAAGCCTTTGGATGCAAATAAGGTTGCCACAGACGCAGCGATAGCGGGGCCATAGCCCAGGACGGCAAGAACCTTTGAGGGTGCCATTTGATGAGCTGGTGTTGGTTGAACGATAGATGCTCGGGTGTTTGGTAACGAGCCGCGACTAAGTTTGTTCCGGTCCAACAAGGTAAATTGTTGCTTGGTTTGTTACGTATGACTTGCGTAGGTTAAAACGGGGTTTGCGATTGGGGGTGGCGCGCAATTTCCACGTACTGTGCAGGTTCCACGGTTGTAAGGTTTGAGCATCACCCAGTAAACTCAGTTGACACTGGACGTAAGGTTGGACTTGATCGCGAGCTAGCCAAATTGGAGAATAATGGGCTCTTCAGTCAGATGAATTATCCTCTTTGGATCCCAACCATACATATGTGTGTTGTCAGGCGCATAGGTGACACCATGTTGGTTGTTGCGTATGTTCGTTGCGTGTGCCGGTACTCGGCAGCGTCCGTGCACATACCTTCAAACCAACCACACTAAGCCTGAAGTACCTCTTGCTGCAAACGTGTGCTGTTGCTCTGGAGCGGTGAGCGGTAGAGTCAGCGGTGTGGTGTGCGCGGGGCCATCTGGGGGAGCAGCGGTCCGAGCGACACTACTGTGGTTTGGCGTAGGTATGTACAGCAGTCAAACCTCAGCACATGGTATGTACTTGGCCAGGAATACGAATTCCAAAGTGTCGTGCAGGTTGCCGCGCATCAAATGCAGCATGGAAAAACCAAGCTCAAACCTGTGCTTGGACTCCGTCGCTCCGCACGGCCAGAGGAGGCAGGCAAGCAAGCCACGTGCAC
This sequence comes from Chlamydomonas asymmetrica, assembly GCA_001662385.1. Taxonomy (NCBI): domain Eukaryota; kingdom Viridiplantae; phylum Chlorophyta; class Chlorophyceae; order Chlamydomonadales; family Chlamydomonadaceae; genus Chlamydomonas; species Chlamydomonas asymmetrica. The sequence continues at coordinate 104,647 of BDDA01000337.1, read as the reverse complement.
CTTTGTGTAACCAACAGCGGCGGTAAATTCATTGTCTTGAAGCACCTGTTAAAGTTCACAGCACTGTTGGGCCTTGCGTGCCACGGGTCGACGCCCCTGACACCCCAGCTCACCCCCTGGCATGCGATGAACGAGGGCAAACAGGGTGGTGCGCCCGAATGTTTGCAGCTGCAAAGATGCATTCTGTACAGGACGCCGACGCTGGTACCAGGGTTTCTGTGTATAGACGCTGCAGCTTGGCAGCAATATGAGACCGGCGTTGCTGGCACACGCAAGCAAGATGGTGGCACCATTATGGTTGTGGCGGCTGCAAGAGGGTGACATACAGTGCATCACACACGCATGTCCCAAGTGCAGCCCTGTCTGTGGACGGCGCCGGTGTGGGTAGAGGCCGGGAGTAATGATGCGCCGCTGCTGCCCCACATTGCATCTGCATGACGCAGTGACGTTTGCAGCATGCAAATGGACTTCCGTTGACACATCTGCTGCCTGCACCAAAACAGAATGCATACCACACCATCCCTTGAGCGGCAACAGGTGCGTGGTTTGAACTGTGTATCGTCCGGCCATTTCGCCAACGCGTCATGCCGTGTAAGTCAGTGATGCGGACAGCACTGTGCCTTGCTGAGTTCACTCGGAAGTGTGCCACCACTGCATCCGCCTTCCGTATGATCGCGGCCTGCACATGCGTGGATGCGGCACTATCTGCGGTTGAATGGATGTGAATAGGGGGCCTCTTGGGCCGCATCCTGCGGTTCCACAATCACACACATCCGTTCTACGACAGCCGTCAGCTCAGCCCAGATACGTTGCCAGTCTTGCCACCCTCAGGTGCAGTTTCCAGCCTCACGTATACGCGCACTTCATGCCCCTATGGCAAGTGCATCGCATGGCCCCACGGGATCAATCCAACTGAACACACACCCGAAACGAACCGCACCGCAGGATGGCCGCATGCGCATGGCGGTCATATCACCCACATGTGAACTGCGCTGGTGAGCTCTGCCTTGGCAGTGCGCTGCCTCCACGTGGCGGCCAATATCCAAAGTCCGCACCAGGCAGCATGGCTGGGCCCAACGTGCAGAGGTGCACGGTTGTTGGTGCGCCACGGCACCAAAGCAGCGATGGATAGGTGTATGAGCGTGTCATCACTGTCATCACTGGTCAGTAGCCACCAAGCCAGCAACCAAAGTGCGCACCACGTCTGCGCAGTAGAAGCAGGCCTCTGTTTGGGACAACATTCCGAGCCACAACTTAGCTAGGTTACAATAGGCAGGAGCTTCCAGGCAACAGCCAGGCAGGAGCGGGCAGCAACCACAGGCAGGTACATAAACGCCAACATGCCAGGTTCGTGACATCAATTCAATTCATCAACAAGCGGGGAGGGGCATAGAGTGATAGACACACTGGGTCACGCGTTTTGTGAACACTAAAGAAGGTTGGTTTGCACGCACACCCTGACAAGAACATGTTCAATAGGCATGCACGCACCTGTTGCAACAAGAATGCATCTACATATGTATATACGGTTCCAAGCTTTCCAGCACAAAACCTTACGGCCACTTTGGTGGGCGCATGCACACGCGCACAACACATGCAACATGCCCCCGATCACACCAAGCTATCGCCAGAGGAACGAACACAGCGCTACATACAGACAGTGTGAACGTAGCCCTTCGCTCCTAAGTGCATGCGGCTTACCCTGTCGCAAGGATAGAACATATATAGGTGGTGTACGCAGCATTTAAACCCTGACATCCTAAACCCGCACGGTACGAAGCTTGACGCCACAGCGAGGCGTAGGCAGAGTACCTGATGTGATCCAGGCACATCCATGCAACCGGACAAATGCATGCAGCTTGATAAATCCATGCAGCTCAACATCTCCAGTGATCTGGCTTTCAGTGTCTTCACAGTTTGGCATGTATGAATTTGGTGGTTCGCTAAGGTATAGCAAGGGTGTGCGTCAACGCAACGCCGAACAGGGGGGGGGGATTGTATAGAGCATTATAGGCAGCTCTGCGCGATGGGGCGCAATATTGCGGAAGAGTTCATGCTTGATCATAAGCAGCGCATGAAGGATTGCTGTTTGATAGGGGGACAACACGCACGGGCACACACCACATCGCCACAGCGACCTCCAAGTAACACCCTGGCTAGGCAAAACAGGTGGGGAGAAACCAGTGAGATTACGGGGGACTGCGAGCAAGAACGAGATGGCCGTTGGTGTAGCCAGGGCCCAGGAGGCAGAAGTGGACCGAGGGCCACACGCATGCTGACCGATCAGCAGGTGGTGGGTGCGTACAAAAACGCCCAACCGCACTCGTAAGACCACGCGGCTGTATTGACACACCATGAGCCGCGGCAATCCTTATCACAACGCCATGCAGCGTACAAAATTCCGAACATCTGCTATCCATGTCAGCAGGCCATGGTGCTTTTTGAGTCGTTCCGTGCTGCACCGTAGCAGGACCATCACGCATCATGCACAATTGCGTGCCTGACTGTGTGCTTGTGGACTGCTAGTACAGGATGCGCCTACGGCGCCTTCCATCCCCTCCTCGCTTAACCGTTGTCCATCCCAGTAGCGCCTAGCAGCTCGATGCACAACGCGTGTGAAAACTTGTCTTAGTGCCACAGGCCGCCTCCCCCGTGCACGCCTGCCTGTCAGTGCATGGTAGCGTTGCCCAGCAGCGCATAAATGCCTAATACACAGTTCCGCCATCCCTGCTGCCTTCCAATCCTATCGGCTGGCAAAAGGAGGAACACCAATATAAGCAAATTAAGGCGAGTCATGAGCCAGGGGGATGCTCTGGGCTATCTGCGCTATCTGAGCGACCCTGAATCACTGGCGCGCTGCCGCTGCGTTTACCGCTTGCTCGCGGCACCTGCCGCCTTTAGGTCGTCCACCAGGCCCGTGAGCTCCCGTACGATCGTCTGCGCGCTGGGTCGCTCCCGCGGCTTCTGCGCCCAGCACGCCTGGATGAGGCGGGCCAGGCGCGGCGGGCAGCGGTCGGGCTGCGCCGGCAGCGGCAGGCGCGCCTGCAGCACGTGCACGTTGTACGCGATCGCAACGTCGCGCATGCCTTGCCAGGGCTGGCGCCTGGTGATGAGCTCCCACAGGATCACGCCTGCGGGGGTGGGTGCGTTGCACACAGATGAACGAAAGGCAACAGCGAAATGAGTCGTCTGCACACTGACAGGTATGGCCGCAAGCCCAACACAAACGACGAGTGAGCACTTCATGAACAACTATTCTGCATCAAGCATGTGTCACACCAGGCGGGCTAAGAAGCACAATTGATGCAGCGGTCTGCGGGTGGTTCCACAGTTCTTCCACCTAAGCATGGAACCCACCTAACGAGAAAACGTCCATCCTGCACGTTGACAAGCAAAACAAGCACACGCAAGCATACCACGATTTTGTGTGATGGTCAGTAGCTCAGCAACCAGAGTGTGCGCTCAAGGTGCAAAGTGTGCGGACGATTCAGTGCTGCAGGCCTCTCAAGTGCAGGTTCACAGCAGCAGCATGGCAGTGCTGCACACTAGATGGCACCATAAGCGCTTGTGCGTGCAGTTGCCTTGTGCCCAGGTTGGTGAGCCTCTTCTGGTCGCATGGTCCCCACCTGGGGGAAGCATGGACCGTTCGGCCAACATGCTTTTGATGTAACACAACACAACAAACAGGAACGTATCACACACGGGCGCCCAGGGGTTAAATGTCAGCAGCAGCCCGTCACTGACGCACCTGTCAGTCAAATGCTTCACGCGAGAATCAAAGCACTCTGCAGGGAAGAAAACGAGCAGGCGGGCACAAGCACACGTCAGCACAATGCATGAAACCCACTCCCAAAACAGTGCGGAATTCGATGTCGAGCATTGCCAGCGCGTCAGATGCATACTTACCATTGCCTGACTGTATGGCGGGGAAACCGGGTTTGCATACATCACGCACACAGTGCACAGAAAGCACCCACCCCATCCAATAATGGGCTGCTGGGACACTGCCTGCGCGCACTGCATGCCATGAATGTCCATCCACCACCCTTGCCCACCGCCCCGCTGCCTCAGTAAGCAGAAAGCCAGGCCAGTTTCAAAACCAGTAAGTTGACCCATGCTTCATCATACTTCATCACAAATTCACAAGTCCCCGTGCGACATCATGCATTCATGCGTCACGGCAGGCAGCAGGAACGGGCAACAGCAGGCAGCAAGCAATACGCAGCTGCCTTAGCCTCGGGCTTAGCCTGAGGCCCTCTCACCAGGCGCCAGGTAGGGTGTGGTGCCCGCCTCCATGGTGCGCGTGCTGAGCTGCGTGCGCAGCTTGTGGCGCGCCAGGCCGAAATCCGTGATCTGCAAGCAGGAGAGGAAGAGGTGGCAGCAACACGGCCACGGATCCCGTACACAGACAAGTTGTACAATACGTACACATCGACGAATGCCGTATCCCGGCCACTGGCAGAGGCGAGGTGAACGAAAGCTAGCCCGGCCCACACATACACGCCTTGGCGCTGCACGGCCCCACCGGAAGCACACTGCACGATTTATTTAAAGCAAAGCAAACAACTAGTAAAATAACCCTAACACACCTTGGCGCGTCCGTTGATGTCCAGCAGAATGTTCCCGGGCTTGAGGTCGCGGTGTACGATGGCGCCGCCCTCGTGGTTGTGCAGGTACGCCAGCCCCACCGCCACGTCATGCGCCAGGCTCAGCACGGTCGTCAGCGCCACGTCGGCGCGCGGGTGGTAGATGAAGTCGTGAAGGCTGCAGCACAGCAGCTCCTCCACGATGAACACCTGCAGGCGCGGGCGGCGGCAGCGGCGGCGGCGGCGGCGGTTGTTGGTCACAAGGACCCTCATTGGTCACAAGGACCCTCATTGGTCACAAGGACCCTCATTGGTCACAAAAAACCCTCATTGGTCACGAGCAGTCCACGCCCAGCACGGATGCACATGTCAAAATGCAGGTGCGCTTGGCAGCGGCGGTCCAACACGAGAGCAGTACACAAGGACAGGTGGGCAAGAAAAGGTTCTGACGGGTGCATGGCAGCGGTTGGTTATCACTTATGAGCAGTCAAAGTCCGGCACAGACCCAAACGTGTGGTCATGTTACAGGGTAAGGCCCCTGCGGCCCTGCTTGACCTGTGATGTGGATCGAACGGTGCAAGTATGACAGTATTGGAGCGCACGTATGGGTGCACACCAGCCTGCAGCTGTGCGAGCCACCTGTGTGGCCACATGCTGAACATGACGAGCCCGCCCCGCCATGCAAGCGCCCGCGGCGCACCTTTGGCGGCGTGAGGCAGCCCCCGTAGCACTGCACGATGTGGTCATGGCGCGTGCGCGCGAGGATGGCCAGCTCGTGGCGGAACGCCGCCAGCTCCGCGCCGCGCGGCCGCCCGCCGTCCAGCAGCACCTTGACCGCCACCGCCCGGCCCTGCCACAACGCGCGCTGCAGAGGAGAAGCGCCAGCGCCACCGCGCCAGCACGCCATCCCAGGAACGCCACGCAAGCGCACATGCACATGCACAGGTTAGGCCCACCCACACGTGAGGCGGCGGTTTGCTTAAGCGAAATCCAGGTAGACAGGGCGTGCCCACACCTGCATGGCAAATATGCATGTTTGCCCCGCCCCCCCCCTTCCCCCCGTACCAACCCGCATTGCGTTTCCCATAGGTGATGGAATTTGTGAAGCTCAGGTCAAGCCTGACCCTTGCCCCTCCTTCCGTAACGAACACACTTTGCACTGAGTGATGCTGGCAGCAGTGATATTGGTATTGGTATGTTACATCAGGAGCGTGTCGGCCAAAAGGCCCATGCTCCCCCCAGATGGGGACCAGAAGGCAGGCAATCGGCTTAACAGCCTAGTCAAAAGGCAGGCCGGTGGGCCTCACAGGCTCAGTGCACATCAGCATCATGCAGGGTGGCAGCAGTGATTCCCCTGCAATTTGGGCTGCCTCCCATCCCGCATCCCTCAAAGCGCTGGTGGTGTGCGCATGCGTTGCACTCACATGCACCTCGCCGCAGGCCCCCTTGCCGAGCGTGCCCTGCAGCTCAAAGTCCTCCAGCTTCATATCCAGCACCAGCCCAGACGCCTCCAACAGGCGCTGGGACGGCCCGTTGCCGCTATTGCCGCCGACCGCCCCCGCGCTGCCACCGCTCACGCCCGCGCCGCTGCTGGTTGCCGCCGCACCCTCGGCGCTGCCCTCGGCGCTCGCGTTGCTCGCGGGCTGCGCCTCGGCGCTGCTGCCGGAGGCGGCATTGGCGGCACCGGCGCGTGACTCGCCCGCACTGTTTTCTTTCTTGCTAAGAACACCGCTGGCAGAACCCGAGATGCCCACCAACGTATCATGGCTGTTGCCGGAATCGGGCGGTGTGCTCGGAGCAGCAGGCGGATGGTCCGAACCGGTGGCGTGCATGGCAGAGCCTGCAATGCCAGGGCCGGTGCTGCTTCGGCGAAGGTGCTGCGAACTTTCCTGGTCACGATGCTGAAGAGGTTCTGAGCCTGGTAAGGAGTTGGAGGAGTAGGTGGAGCCCCCAACGCGTGTTGCCCGGTCCGCTGCCGGCGCTGCAAGCGACGTAGCGATGGCTGGCGACACGCCCGTTGTCACAGCAGGCGCGGCAGAAATATGTACTATATTTGAAATGGAGTGCTGCGGGTGAGGGCCCGCATGTGGACCGATCGCTTCGAGCGGTGGCACTACCACCACGTCGCCTCTGCTAACGTGCAAGGCGCCGGACGCTGACCCAAGCGCTGTGTTGCTGTGCTCCGGCACCGCGTGGAGCGACGAAAGCGTGCTGCTGCTGAGATCCCGCGTGGAGGGTGCGCAGCCAACACCAAAGGCGAGGCTCACCACGCGGGAGGATCCGTCCACGAAGGAGGTTTCGGAGCCTGGCCGTGGTGTGGTTTCGGTCTCGATCCGCCTGCTGGATGAGTCCAGGAGGCTGCCAGCGTGTGCACTTGTGGTGTGTGTGTCACGGCCAGGCCGCCCTATAATTCCCCCACCGCTGGCATCGCGCATGCCATGCTGCGGCAGTTGCGGTGTGTCCAAGGCGACCGTGCCCGCACTAGCTTGCTGCGTCTGCAAGCGCTGTTGCCGTTGAGGCGACGGCAACAGCGCCTGCAGCTGCTCAGCGGCTGCCTCGTGCTGCAGCAGTGGCGTAGGCGGGCCCGGGCTGTCGTCTACATCCAGCAACATCTCATTCGATGTCGCTGTCTTGGCTGTGGATGAACCTCCGCCACAGGCACCTGAGGGCCGCTCAAACGAGGGCACCGCAAGGGCGGCCCCCCCGGGAGTGGCCGGTCCCGAAGGCCACGCTGCACCACCAGCGCGTGATGCCATGGCCGCTGTGGAGCCAGGGGCCAGGGCCACGAGCGTGATATCGCGTTCACCGGCAGCATTGTTGCCGCTACCGCCACCGCTGCTGCCGCCGCCGCCGCCAGCAGTTGGGGGGGTGCTTACCTGTGCAAGCGCTGAATGCCAGGAGGAACCGCCGGCACTGCGAGCACTCAACGTGCTTGGTGACTTTGTCATCATCGTGGGGTTCACAGCCGCAACCCCCACGCCTGACACCGCCGTGCCTGCCACCGGCCCAGACACCTCTGTTGCCGCGCCTGCGAGCGGGTTCATGCACCATGCGTCGGGGGCGGGGCGCGCGCCGCCTGGGTTAACGCTGTCGGCGGTGTTGGCAGCGGCCACGCCGGTGGCATGCGGGGCGCGGGTCGAGCCGTGAATGAGGAATCGAGAGAGGGTCTGCGCCATGCTCGGGTGAGCGCTAGGGCGCGTGGTGCACCCCTGCGTTCCCAGCGCGGCCTCAGAAGGCTGCTTGGCGGGCCGCACCGGGAACGGAGAGGGCATCGACAGCCAGGAGCTGCGCTTGGCGAGCACGTCCCCTGCCTGTTCTGGCCCCCCTGGAGCGAGCGCTATGCTGCTGCCTGTTGCCGCCGCCAATGCCTCTGCGCTGCCCAGGTCATGCCCGTCAACAGCAGCAGCTGCCGGCACTGCCGCCTTGGCGGCAGCAGCGGGGGCGCCGCTCTGCCCACTAGGCTGCAGGTGGGGCAGCATGTCTGCTGCCGCGCCTGTAGCAGCAGTTGCGACAAGCGCACCGCTGTGCTGCATCTGCCACAGCTTGCCTGTGCTGCTGCCATCTGGGTCACCTACCACCAGCAACGGGGGCAGCTGCTTGGATGATCCAGAGTACATGGCCAGCTCATTGCTGTGCTGGCTGGACATGCTTTCCAGCTGGCTGCTTGGAGGAATGTCAGGCACCGAGGGGCTGTCAAGCTCGTACTGCTGCTTCCGCTTCCTGGAGTTGCTCACACGCCACCACGTGGCAAACACGGCGACAATGCCCAGCATGGCAGCGACGGCAGAAGCTGACGCGATGCCTGCAACCATGCCCAGGTTCTCCTTTTCCTTGGCCTTAGTGACAGGGGGCAATGAGGGGTCAGGCGGGAGCGTGGACCCCATCGCGGGTGGCGTGGGTGTGGGGACCACGCCTGGCGGCTGCGTGCTCGGCATGGAGGGCCCACGTACCCAATCATAACGCACCAACAGCGCTGCATTTACCGTCTGCAAGCAAGAAAGCCCACGCACACATGCACGTCATTCTTGACGCATGGTAAGATTGGCAACTCAAGGCCAGGTGTTGCTTGCCTCGCAGGCCAGGTGGTACTTGCCTTGTAACCTTCGTTGTTGCTAGCATCTATAAGCAGCTGGGCATCCAGCGACCGAACTGGGACATCGAAGAACAGGATGGATTCAGTTACGCTGCCCCAGCCCGCAGGCCTCGTCAGTGACCAGAAGAAGTTGCTGACCAACTTGCTGCCCTCATAAGCACGCAGGGCCACGGTGGCATACACGTCGCTGACAGGCACAGGGTCCACAATCGGCTGCGGCACACTGCCTGTCAAGTTGAAAGCGACTCGCAGTACGGGAGGGTAAGCTGGCGCTGACGCGTTCTGGAGCGCAGCCAGGCTCGCCAAGAACGGAGTGGGAAGCGCTAGGGAGTCGAAGGCCAGTTCACTTGCGGAGGCAGACTTGAAGACATATGTGCCCGTGGATGGAAGCGAGCCTGCATCAAAGAATCGTACCATGTACGCCGCGTATGTGTCCTTCTATTGCAGCCAGGATACGTCACGGAACCAACACGAAATAGAGTCATCAGGGGTCAGGAGTGGTGCATGACGTACCTATGCTGAGAGGCGTTCGCTTGAGCAGCAGTCCCGAACAGGCAGATGGATTGGACACGTTCACCCACTCGCTCAGCCGCGGGACCGCACTCTTCAGCTCGCCAGCTGGATACGTGAATCCAACACACTGCGATGACTGCAAGCAAGCGCCAGCCAGCTGCTGGAGCGTGCTGGTTGCACGCACGTCATACGTGTTGGCTGCAAAGCCTAGGTCTTCGTAGTAGTAGAACTGCTGCGCGGAGGCAAATTTGCAGCCTGCACGATGCACAGCAACCTGGCTTGGCCGTGCTTCACGCAGCGTCCGTCTGCATGGTTGCGGGCACCAGCTTCACAAGTCACATGTGTGTGAATGCCGGACTCACCTTCAACAGCGGCTGCAAGCGGCACGGACACAAATGTTCCGCCACAGCGTGAGCGCAAAGCGTTGAACCGGTCCTCAACGCGTGTCTGAAGGGTATTTGACTGAATGAACGTCTGCAAACGTTTGCAGCAACGCATTGTGTTCAAAATGTGTCCTGCTGTGCTCACATGTACTCAGGTACGACTCTAGTGCACCAGGTGCCAACCGCGCTCACCGCGTCAAACAGGCGTCCAGTTGAGTCAAACGCATCACACGCCGCCTCAAAAGTGCAGATTGAGGCGATCGAGAATGCCCGAATGATCGACTTGTCATCAAGCACCTGCAAGTCAACAGGAGACGATAGTGAGACATGCCCCAAGCCGTGTAACCTTGCGGCGGTGGGATGCCAACGGGTATAACCCTCCACAGCCCAGCAGGACAGCTGGTGATTTGAGCAAAACGCATACATCAAAAACGCAAGACAATTATGGACGCCGCCTACGGGCACACGAGGCACCGCACCACGCAGGCTTGCGCTCAACACCCTTCACATTGTCCCCACACCTGGAGGAGCCGTTGACGCACCTGTCCAAAATACGCCGAGCTGCTGTCCGTTCCAGAGTAAAAATATGACCAAGGGTGGAAATGGTATCCGAGGACGAAATCAGTGCAGCTTAGTGGCAGAAGAGTCGACGTCATCGCGGTCCGCTGGGCATCTTGTGCCTGGCCCACCGTCACAGTGGCGTTAGCCTCCTTTACATACAGACCCTTGCAGTCTGAGGCAGGGCTTGCTGCAGACGGGCAAGACCATGCCACACAAACCGCACACAAGTTCAGCTGTGCAAAGTGCTGGTGACAACGGCAGGACTGCAAAACCAACTTCAGCGTACGGGACCGAGCAAACTCACGAGCATAGCTCCAACCCCACTGTTCAACCGGGCGCAGGACTGCCTTCAAGGTATCAGGGTCGCTGAATGCAGCGCATGACGAAGCTGCTGAGCACTGCGCTGCCAGCGACTTGCGAGCATCGGGACCCCAATACTCCACAGGCAGCTTTCCAAGGTTGCCCTGAGGGCTGTATGCATCGGGATAGAAGACGTAGTCCAATATCTGGCAGGCTGTGTAGTCTGCACGCGACAGAAGAACACGGAACAAGAATTGGTTGCAAAGCCAGTTTATCACAGATACTACCTATACAAACATAAGCAAGAACCAACCGAAACGATTTTGGCAGCGGCATACGCACCGTTGTCTGCGGCTAGAGTGCGTGTTTGCGTTGCACGCGGCACTGTCCGTGCGGCCGCTGATGACAACCCAACACCCCGGCCGCCTGCACGCATAGTGAAGCACCTTGAACCTCACAAGGCAGCAGGAGCAACTTGCTCCCCTTTTCAAACCACTGGTCTGTGACAATTCGTTCTGCGCACTGCAACACCTTCAAAACAACAAGGCCCCGCCCAGCCTGACAACAACAACTCCGAAGGCAGTCCCTCTGTGCTTGCGGTAAGGGACTGCACTTTTGCAGTTACACAATGCCTTATGCTTAAACACACACTGTTGTGAAGGAACCCAAGACCCCAGACAGTCAGGGTTGCAATGTTCTTGTGCGGGGTGTCCAAACAAGCACTCCACTTACCCAAGACATGTGCTACAGCTCCGGCCAGCAAAACCAAGGTCAAGTACACGCTCATCCGTGGCGGAGCGGTCAGAATGTATGGGCGTGCTATTGAACCCAGTCCACTGCCACCACCACCCTGGGGTCCATGCCCCGCTGCGCCAGTTGACCAAACGCCAGCGAAGACAATAAGCTAGGTTAATCTGCGCAGAGCGCGAGAAACGTCCCAGCCTGGGCTCAGCCGCGCTTGCAGCCCTGGCTCAAGGCTGCGAAAAGACTAGTAAATTGACAGCATCAAAACGTAATTTGTCGCTCCAAAAAAGGGATACAATTCAAACGAGTCGGGGCATAACACAACGATAGCCGTGGCGGACGGGTTGGCTGCTGCCATACTCCCCCGAAGGGGATTTGGTGCAATGCCAATTTAGACCCTCTGCCCAACTTGCACTACATATTTAGCAAGCAGCAGGAGTCCAACCACCTGCATCAATTGTGCCCTCATGGCAGTGGTTTCACTGCGCAGCGCAACGTCACACACAAAGCCAGTGGCGCACAGGACGCAATGTCGGAACCGGCAATTGCCACGAAGGTTAACCAGGGGTTCGACCGGCCCAACGCTGACAACGAGCTGCCTTTGGATGTCAATTATCAGAAGCTAACGGACTGGCTGGTAAGTGGTTGCTCGCTGTTCAGGGGTGTCAGTCGGGGGTGACTTGCGTTGCGCCCGTGCGCCTATCATTTCTCCACGTTGGAACTGATTGCAGATATCACGTCAGAAGCTCCCTAAGGACTGGCACAAACGCCTTCAAGCTATCCAGGCAGGTCTTTGCCTTCTTGTTGGCCCATGACCGGCCACGATACAACACGCTCTGTTGCTTCTCAAGTGTACACCGCCTGTTGCAAGTGTAGGCAAAAGCACAGCAAGAGGTTCAAGCCCTGCCGGTCAATGTGTTGTCAGCACTCCCTGGTGGGGTTGATGCACCGCTGGATTATTACCGGGCTCAGAACATCCGTGATCGACTCGTGCAGAGCTCTGAAAGGTCAGTGCTGGCCCGAGCTTTCCTATGCAACTTCCATCGTCTTCTCGAAACCTGCAAGTGTGCTGAATTCAGGCATGGACACTGAAGTTTGTGTTGGCGTCTCTCGGCGCAGGACCTTGTTTGGAGGCCTCACCGGCAGCGCTGCGCAGTGGGACAAAATCGTGAAGGCATATGAAAAGCAAGGTGCGTAGCCCTGGCTTATGCCCTCTGTATCCGGTCTGGCCTGGTGTACTGCGTGTTATGCAGTCACTGAACTGTGTGCATCGTCGTGCAGCTGTGTACATGGGCGAAGCGGCGCTGACCCTTATTCAAGCTGTGGACTATGATATCCCTTACTTGAGGAAGCAACAAATAAAGCATAACCAGGTGTGCTTCGTAACTTCTCGGCAAAGCTGCTGTTTGTGTGTGTGTCTTTCGACGTCTCGCAAGGCACGACACGACGCATGCTCCTGCTGTGTTGCCTTTCCAACCGTCTCTGTATGCCCTCAGACTGCCTCAGATTTGGAGCGGAGACATGCCGAATACCTCAAAAATGCTAGCACATGCGCGGCTAACTACAAGCGGGTCAGTCGGGTGGTTCGCAGGCCGGAATGCGATTTGTGCGCCTGTCATCTGAGGTGGCAAGGCCCGTGTGTGCAGATCATGTTGCGGCTAATGCGTGTGTTTAGCGAAGTTTACCTGCAGCCATGCTGTGCGCATAATGCTGTGTACATCAGTGGAGTCACATGGAGCGGAACACCGCATCCAGGCGTGACCGTGTGCAATGTGCATGCATTTTGCAGCCAATCATAGCCGCATGGCTGAGTGGACCCAAATCATCAACATCACTATCGTCATCATGCACCTTGCAGCAAGGCATTCCGGGTGTTCATGCGGTTCCAGCTGTATCTCCCATTGCACTGCAGACGCTGGGATAGGCCGCGCGCGTACACAGCCACTGGCGCGCTCCCGAACCCGTTTACGGCCCTGCCACACGCACGCCTCTCATGCACGCCAGAACCGTTACCGTGTCTGGAGCAGCTGTAGCAATACTTCACGTCAGCAGACTGGCGTTCCAGTGCCATGTGATACATCCATCCAGGTTACGCACATCGCACAACCAACAGGAGGTGCATGTCCTGATTGGGTGGGGGTAACGCACATACGCAATGAATGCAACGAACACGCCCCTCCTGCCTGGAGCGCAGGAGTGTGAGAAGCTGGGGGTCAAGGGGGTGCGTGTGCGTGAGGAGCTCGCGGCGCTCTGCGCAGAGCTGCCCGAAGCGCTCACGCGCCTCTCCGCGCGCCTGCGCGGCGACGCCCGCGTCGCTGCCGCCGTCGACCACTACGCTCACTGGACCGCGTTCGCGCACGCGCAGTCTGGCCGCGGCCCTGCCGGCCAGCTCGGCAGCGGGCAGCAGCAGCAGGGGGACGAGCAGGAGCAGCAGCAGCAGGCGGAGCTGCTCCTCCCGGTGCTGCGGGAGGTGTACGAGGGGAGGACCGCGCCGCCGGCGCAGCAGGCAGCAGCACGGAACACAGCAGCGGAGCAGCCAGCCGCAGCCGTGTCGATCGACTGGGGCGACTTGGACCTGCTGGCAGGAGGCAGCGGAGGCGACAACAATGGCCAGGCGGCCATCACAACGCCTGCTGCTGCTGCTGCTGGTGCTGCCCCTGTCAGCATCGAGTGGGACTTTGATCTCGGGTCGGCGCTTAACGATGCGGCAGGCGACGCGGGGGACAGTCAAGGCACGCAGCAGGACGCAGCAGCAGGCAGCAGCGATGCGCCGGTGGAAGTGAAATGGGACATCGATATCAGTGACGTGGGCGCGACGGCGGGCGGCATCGATTGGGACATTGACGTTGCGGACGCGGGCTCTGCGGGCGTTGCAGGCTCAGCTGGCGCTGGTCCGGGAGCAGAGATCGACTGGGGGATAGACACCGCTGCTGCCGGTTCATCCGCGCAGGCAGGTGGTGCAGTGGGGGACTCGGCAGCGGCGGTTCCGGAGCCTGTGGGGCCGGATGCGGCGGCGGCGGCGCGGTTGGAGCGCGATGCTGACTACCGCGCTCGCCTGCTGGACGACCTGCAGGAGCTGCGCGCCTTCCTCATCGTGGTGAGCACTGCGCTGCACTGGGGCTGCACTGACTGCACTGGGGCTGCGTTGGGCTTTACCTGCACTGCACTGTGCTGCGACTGCCCTGCGCTGGGGTTGCGCTGTACTGTGGTACTGCGGTCGACGGATGTGCGTGCATGTGTGAGCGCATACTCACACACAAGGATACACCCCTGTGAGCATGGTTATGGTCGGTTTGTGTCTTGTGCATGGAAATGCATGATTGAATTATCATCCGAAGGCTTGCAGGTTCGGCTGTGGCTTTGCATGTGGGGCTGTGGGGCTGTGGACGGTCAGCAGCATGCAAATCGCGCTGTGCCCGTTGGATGCATGCTCCGTTCCACCATGCACCCATGCATGGAAATGTTTCCGCCTGTGATACTATGGTCTGCATGCATGCGTGTGTGCGTACCTGCAGCGCAAGGCGGCTCTGAACAGCAGCGGTCAGGAAATGGTTCGGCAAGCCCTGCCCGCAGCCATCCAGGTGTGTCATCGTCCCGCTGCCTTTGATATGCTCCGGTGCTGATTGGTGCACTTACTGCCATCTGAGCCATCGTGCACCCCTGTGCTGCAGCACTGATGCTCACTAGACAAGCATGTCGTATCAAATGCATGGGGTATTCGGGTTGCATCCATACCGCAAACTCGCAGCAATCCAGGACAAGGAAGCACGCACGATGTGCGCTGCTTGCAGGCCTGGGTATGTGTGCGTGTCAGGGCGGTTGCTGCAGGGAACGATCACTAGATGCCTGCAGAGTGGCAGATGGATTGAGTGGCAGCAGCTGCATGTACCTTGATGTTTCAATGCCAGTCATTTCATTGCTGCTGTGTGCATTCTACCGGTCTGTGCATCCCCGCACTCGTCAGGAGGTCGACACCAGCACCATTGTGGGCATGTTGGAGTGCGTTGACGGGGCGCTGGCCACGCTCACCAGCGGCCGCACACGCCAGCTCATCATGATCGGATCATCACACAGGTGCGCATGGTGGCGCAGGGCTGAGGCCGGAGGACGCCGTTCAACCGGGTCTGCCCTGGGGGGGGGGGGTTGCGGGAGGGCTTCCCGCGGCTATGGTTGGGGAGGCTTGCGATTGCATGGTTTGCTCGATCGACCATGTCTGTTGCATACTATAGGTAGTGTGTTTTTGAGCATGTGACAAGTACGTTGTTATCGTTGGCCGGCCTTGTGCTTCCCATCACCATATCACCATGGCGTCAAGGGAGGTCGCTTACTTTCAGAACTCCCAACTGTCTCGTGTGCAAACCAGGCAATGCTGCCACCACGTGACCTGCTGCAGCCTTACTGTTGTTGTTGCTTGCACCCGGCCTGTCAGCCACCGGGAAGGGCCTTCTCGCATCCTACTGTTTAAACTTGTATCAGGCGACAGGGGGAACAATGGGGGAGGGTTTGTATCACGGTGTGCATCCTCAACTACCTCCAGAGACTATACCATGCACCGCCAGCACTGCCCTCGGCCCTCCTCACATTCCTGAGCCTATCTGTTGTCCGCATTGCATGCCGAACCGGGGCGTTTTGCTCGCGGCGGCCAAGGCGGGTGTTTGTGCTGCTGGTACGGTGGCTGGCTTGAAGCGGTCGCGGGGTGAATGAATCACGTGCGTCGTGCTGTGTGTCTGCGCGACTCCGCCACCGCGCCGGTGCAGGTACCTGGACCGCCTGGTGGCGTCGCTGCAGCGGCAGGCAGGGCAGGAGGAGCGCATGCGGCGGGCGGCCGAGGATGCGATGCGGCGAAGGAACGAGGCGCGCGCTGCGCTGGGCTCTACCGCGCTCAAGTGCGTGCGCCTGCTGGTACATTCATTGTATCTACATATGCATACACTGATATGTATGTGCACAGAAGGAATATGTATATGCAGCGAGGGGATGCAGCATTGGTTCCATGTGTCCTCACATCAAATGCGGGAGTCAGGCTCTCAGCATGGGAGTGCCTGCATGGGCTTTGTGTAC
>BDDA01000337.1:55123-87404 GCA_001662385.1 Chlamydomonas asymmetrica | reverse complement strand
GGGGGGGGCGGGGGGTATGGCCAACATACAGTTAGATGGGTGTGTTGTAGCGCCCAGCTGTGCACCGCATCGGCTCTCCGGTTGCACTGTCACGCTGCGCTGTGCCAAAGTACGCTGTGCATATGCGTAAAGCTGCACTATGTATGCGTGTGCGTGTGGGTGTCTGACCAGGACGACCGAGCTGGTGGCCCGCAGCCGCAGCATCAAGGAGCAGGTGGAGGCGGCGCTGTCAAGCATGTTTGCGGGCCGGCGCGTCAACGTGCTAGGCGACATCAACAAGGTCCTCTACGCACCGACAGCATAGCGCACGCACGCACGGCTGGCACACGCTTGTGGACAGCCCCATCAGGCGGGCGACAGCGTGTGTAGGAATGGAGCTGGTTTAGGATCTGCTCAGCACAAGCGTAGGTGACCCTGGAGCAAGAGTTCGCCAGCAGGGCAGCTCGGCCAGCATTGCATGAGTTTCTTGGCGTGAAAAGACAGGCGACATGCATTTGCTCTTGCTGATGTAATATGTACATCCCTCCGCAGGGCGCAGGGTGACAAACCGCTTGGGAAGTAAGGCAGTCTGGCCGCACTGTGGATCTCAAACGCTGGTATGGCTGCAGCTCGGCCAGGTCGCCACCTGGCCAACGCTATACTCATATGCAGCACATTTGTCCATGTACAAGCACTGCGCGTGCACCCGGCATGCACCCAAACAACTCACACGGAAACAGAAACAGAATACAAATGGTCATCCTCGCTCAGTCATACAGCTGCCACTTGCACAGGAAGTACACCAACATATTAGGGGGGCAGGCAAACGCGCATGCGGATGGCAGAGCGCCTCGCCAACAGGTGAACTATACGTATGCCAAAGCAATAAAACATGCTTGCAAGTGATGTACTGATGTGCGATGCGTGAACCGCGTTTGAGCTCGGGCAGCATGCAAGTCACCCCATGCATTGCAAGTTATTTCCGTATCTTTACCGTACTATATACATGTCGGCAAATGGCTGCAGAGGTGTTGGATGTTGCGGTGTGGTGATGCAACCGCATTTCGCAAGATTCTTTGTCCCGCAAGGCTGGGATGTACGCATTAAGGCGGAGGGGCTACAAGATGGCTGCATGTGCTGGGTGCAGCAGATTGACACACAACGGCAGCAGCAGCAGCAAGTGAACAGGTATCACCTGCAAAGCACAAGCCTAAGTGCGTCATGAGCAGTTGATTTGCAAGACTGCTGGCTTTGTTCCATCTGCTTCCGCCTGCCTGCGGCTGCAAGTGCTCTGCATTTGCTGGTGATCAGCAAGCAATGGCCCGTTGCATCACCAGCTACATGTTCCGCTGCTCGCACTCCTGGCCGGACTCTACTGCATCACGTACATAGTAGAGATCCACAGGAAGGGTGCCCCACCACGTGCTGGTGTCCCGGAACGCCCGCCAGCACGATGATGCCACTTTCCTAACACTGCGGCGGCCCGCGAGGATGTCATAGGCAGCGAAAGTGCCACCGAATATGCAGCTGTACGCTGGTACGGTAAAGAACAGCGCTAGCTTCACGAGGAATACCACGAACCAGTGGGCCCCCTTCAGGAGCTGGTCGACAGGCAGGTACAACTGGTGGTCGTACATGGCTGGCGAAATGCAGCCGCTGCCCTCCCCAAAGTGCACGACCTTTGAGTACTGCCGTTGGCCAGGTAGCAGGAGGTATGCTGTCATGGGCAGCGGCTCACACTTGAGGCTGTGCTGAAATTTTATGCCCAGCGCCATACGGCCCATGCCTGCCCAACAGGCCAGTCTGGTGTGCAGGCTGTCCTCCGAACGTGCAAACGCCACTTCATATACAATGTTTGGCCCAGCGAAGAAACCTTTGGCCGGCCGCCTGACGCCACAGCCACCGTCTGGCTCCATCCACCCAGTTGGCGTGCCGGTGCGTGCAGCACGTGTGCCCATCAACAAGCCAAACGCGAAACCTGCACAGGGAGGGAGGGATATACCATCGAAGGCGAACACATACGTGATCAGCGCAGTAGCAGGCGTCAAGGACATGTCCAGAAAAGCACAGCACGCATTTCGTGCACCCACGAAAACTGTAGGGCCTTACCTGTGCAGGTCAGTACTCCAACATGGTTTATTGGCATGTAGATGAGGCTGGCAAGTATTCCAACAGCGCACTGAGCTGGCCCAGAGTGGTCTGCAAAGAAGTAAAGGTCCCCGACCTGGCCTGTGCTCGTTGTGTTTGTTAGGACGAACGAATACCCACGTATTTCGTCTGCATCTGCCACCGCCTCAGCTGCTTCAGGTGAGATACCAGTTACCACCAGCCTTTCGCTAGTGCAGGCACCTTGGATTATGAGGTCCTTGAGTTCGTCTACTGCCAGGTGGAGGCGGTCCAGCCCTTCACAACAAGCACCCAGCAGGTAGCGGATACCTCACACAAACACGGAAGCCTATCTAAGCAGGAGAGAGAGAGAGAGCACAGTGCGGATATGGACTCACAATCGGAGGGTATACGGTACGCAGCAGGCTCATCTCCAGCTGTTAGTCTGGGGGGCGAAAGGGGCGTCATGCCAAAGTCTCAAATTGCCAGTATCCGGGACAGTACTGTGTTGATGTCAGGGACGATGGTTGCCCAGCAACCAGGTGTGGCGGTGCACGTGTCGGGGCTTTCAGTATGCAACTAGCTCTGGACTGCACGGCTATTTACGTCTGCTACGCGCTGCTGCCCTGTGGGATGCTTACTGCTGCATAACAAAACAGAACGGTCAAGGGACGGTATTGACACAAAAGCTGCAGGGCACAAAGTAATAACACACGTCAACAATGCCAAGGTGAATTACAGGGTGAGGATTGCTCGGTTTCGCCACTTCGCGTCCGGTTTCGCCACTTCACCGTCCTGTGTGTAGTACTTCGACATCCAAAGTGTTGATGCGAGCATAGTCGGCACATGTGATCCACATGGTGGCCCTGGTTGCAGCAGTCCAGCACACGCGACGATGCAGCTCTCTCTCTGCTTGGTTGATTGCTCTTGGTACCCAACTGTTGCCCACCCCACCCCACCCCCCCGCTGAAGGCCTACTCCCTCCAGTCCAACTTGTCGCGTACACTGGGTTCAGATTAGGATTCACTTTGGGGAACCCAGGCCAGCTGAGTTGGCATCACATAGTCTCAGTGTACCAGGGCTATCGTGTCATGGAGCGAAGCCATATCCTAAGGGGGGGGGATACCAGGTCGAATACAAGTTCGGCATAACCTCAAATAAAATTCTGGATCGCTTAGGACAGCGATAATGTACACACCACTACAACCGTACAGGATAATGTATGCCCCTCCGCAGACTGGTGGCCTGTAGCGTTTATGGCAACCTGTCCTGATGACGACAACCTGTGGACGGCGTTGATTGCAACCTGTATGCTGCAAGCGTTCGGTGTGCATGCCGTACTGGCTCAGCCCGGCACAGCTGCGGGGCAACCGGGAGCTACATCCATGCGATAATGCCGTGGAGTGCATGGTCACGCAGCGGAGTCGTCCACCGCATAGTGCTTGGTGCGATCCCACGCATGCGTAATTATGCTACAATGCAGCCATAATGGTGGTGGCCTGAGGAGTGTGGTGGTCGCACGGCATTGTTTACTACGTGGGATGCGGAGGTGGGGGATCAACATCTGTACTACCTGTACTGCAGCATGTCCAAGGGCTCATCCTGAGGCTGCTGTGTAGGATCGGCTATGCACGAGGAGTCATGCAGTGACTATGCGATGTGAATATGTGGTGCACATGCTGCACGACACTTGCTGCGCAAGGCTAGGGAAGAGGCTGCATGAGGTGCAGAACTACGCCACAGGACCAGGCTGAGAGGCAAGGAGGGAGGGCTGCAGCACTGCCGCATCAGCCGCGGCGGAAACATGGTGATGCTCCATTAGCTCCATGGCCCGCCTAGGAGCACACACAGAGCGAGGAGAGCACACATATGGCAGGAGAAGGCATGAGGAATGGACATGCAGTCGCCTACCTGTGTGCAAAGGCAAACACCACTGCATGTAGGACATGTACCAGTAATAATAATGCCTGCAGCAATGACCACCGGCCCTAAATCCAAAGGGTACGACGTGGATGCCGTAATGACGGGGCTTCACGGGTAACGGCGGTGCTGCACGGGGCACGGTGGTTAGGGGGCGTGTGATTGGCGCCACTGGCTGCACTTATCATAACAACTGCACGCTTGAGCCTAACACCCTGACACGATCATCGTTGGGGATCAAACTTGCGCTAGGACTAAAGAGCTCTCGTCAACCACCGCGATATGGCAGGCAGTGGCACTGATGAAGTGCGCATCGGGCACGATGAGGATGCGCTAACAAGCTTCAAGCTGGAGAAGGTTCTCAGAGAGGACCCTGTAGAGCGGAGGATAGCGCTGCAGGGCAAGTTCGGCGGCTCAGATGCGCCAGCGCTCGTCGTGCTAGCCCAGAAAGCGTTTGACAAAACGAAATGTCCGCAAATGCTGGGCACCTCGAAGGCTAAGCTGGACTTTGCGAACGATATATACGCCAAGTTTGCTCTCACGCTGGCGCCTGAGTACTGTCAGGTCACGTGTGACACCACGTACCCTGCTACCGCTAAGCACCTTGCTAAATGGGGCACGCAAACATACCACACGGTGAGGCTGTGATGGCCAGAACCTATTTTCTGTGTCTGTAGGGGCTGTGGGTGTTTAAGTGTCACACCATGCTGCCCATCCACATTGGAAGCGCTCACCCCCAGCAGTGAACCATTTGTGCTGTTCAGGTCGTTGAGACGCCGGAGGTGTACGCCAACGTCACACTGCCCTACATACAGTCCATTCCTCCTGAGCGTATTGCCTGGGTGCGTTTGACCATGCCCCCGCTTTGCCTGCTGCGCACAGTGCTGCATCTCCTGGGCCACAGCTGCAGCAGGTTCAACGCGTGTGTCACAGCAACGTCATATTGTATAGTGTTGCAAACCTTTGCAAACTTACACTCCACTCTCCTCTATAACGCGCTGGATGGGCTCTATGCTGCACCCCGGTTAACTCTGTTCACATAATCCTGCTGCATGCATTTTGCCTGCATTATGAGTCATAGTGTGGCATTTATGACTTATCAACCACCGACCGCTGACCGTGGTGGTTGGTTGACTTACATCACTTGGCCTATCTGGCCATTCATGGATTGCATCAGTGCATATGAAGTTGTGTGGGGTGTGTGGTGGTGCGTGTGTGAGCGGGCGTGTGTGTGATTTGAGCCCAGGATACATACATGCAATTATGAAATGTGCTGCAACGTCAGGGGCGGAGGTCGGGGCTGACTGTGGTGCTATCTATGTGCTTCGCAGGTGTACAATATCCTTGAGAAGAAGGTGCGTCGGGCTTTGCTGTTGCTGCTGCCTGTGGTACAGCATCAAGTGTGATGATTGTTGGTGCATTGTTGGGTGGAGCAGAACTGGGTGGAATAAGCTGGATACGCATGTTGCTGTCTGTATATGCTATGCACCAGCCACCGCCTGCCACTGGCGAGCATTCTGCCATTCGTCTAATGTTCGTCTACAGCTGTGTAGTGTGTGCATGCGCGCTGGTTTAAGGTCAGGGCTCAGGGCACCGAACGCACATGGCTGGATGCATGCTGGATGCAGAAAGAGGTGGAGCGGCTCATCTTTGAGGACCCAGACCCCAACACGGGCTTCATGATGCACCCCGACCTCAAATGGGTGAGCAGAACTGCATGCAACATCTTAGATCTACATCCCTGCCCGGGGGACGTGGCTTGTGATGGGGGCGGGGCACGCAAGACCCACAGCGCTTGGGGTCCCTCCATGTGCGATAATCAACGTCCTGATCTGGGCATGCAAAATGTGCTTGGCACGTGCGTGTGAATGGTGCATGTTCCAGTACCACTACGCATGCGCATGCACGGCTCAAGCATCCAGTATCGCTGTGCCGCAGCATGCCCTTACGCTGGCTGCCTGCGGCCCCGGATGCTCCCCCCACATGCGGCGGTGGCTGATGCGGGGGGGAATCTTCCTGGGCGAGGGCGAGGGTGCAGGGAGGCCGTGGGGAACGCAGGCGCATGCATACGGCCCTCGCATGACTGACATAGTCTGGCGACAGGCTGATGTTGACTAGGCCGCTGCAGGCCACTGCCTGACAGCGTGCTGCAATGACGTGTCACGGACTACAGGCGACCAGCCTCCCCTGTCCGTGAACTTCACATTGAGGCACACTGCATTTCCTGCACCATCGCAGGTCCACCATACGTAAACCCGGGCCCTGTCTTGAAACCGGTCATTACAGTGCATTTTTCGGCCAACAGCGGTTGCATGACGTACTGCGGTGTCATGTGGGTATCTTGTGCCTTGCAGGACCAGCAGCAGGTGGAGGAGCTGTACTGCCTGGTGATTGTACAGCGGCGCGACATCCTCAGCGTACGGGACTTGCGGGCGAAGCACCTGCCGCTGCTGATCAACATCCGGGACAAGGGCGCCAAGGTCCGGATAGTGCATGCGCTGCCTGTCGCTTTGGGCATGCTTCGGCTTTTAGGAGATGCATGGTGCCACCTGCGTCCAACCAGTCATGTGGCCCCAGCTTTGTGTTGCGCAAGGGGATACACGTCGGTGCCTGAGACAGAGAGAGGGCATGCGCAGAAATGTCATGACGCAGACAATGTACACCTGGCAAACGTTGGCGCATTCGCTTGGATCCGAATGGCTCAGGACTGCAGCATGGTGGCATACAGGAAATACCCTAGGAAGGACGGAAGATTGGGAACGCTGACCAACATGCGCATGCAGCGGTCCCATGCGGTGCGGCTGCGCTGTACTACACCGCATGCAGGCGATACAAGAGCGGTACGGTGTACCGCCCGACCAGCTGCGAGTGTACCTCCACTACCAGCCCTCCTACCACCACCTGCACGCGCACTTTGTGCACCTGGGCCTCCAGGCCCCCAGCTCCACAGTAGGCAAGGCGCTGCTGCTGGACGATGTGATCGGTGAGCGCAGTACTGTATCGTACTGCACTACCCGGCTGGCTGCCTGCCTTGTGGGGCTGCTGGCTAGGCTCCTGGCTGCATGCGCCTGCGCAGGGCGCGTCACGTCGCGCATACGCAGTTGCAAACAAGAGGCCACCGCTGGATCAGCACAGGCGCGTGGCGATCGTCAGCTGCAGTCCTTCCTTGCATATGCATGTTTGCACAGTGCAGGCCTACGGGAGCCTTGTCTTGAACCTCGGCACAGGCAAAGCGTCAGGTGCAGTTCGTGTTGTAGAATCGTTGCACCTCATGCGCAAACAATATCCCCTGTTTTGCTGTCCCTGGAAGAGTGAGCATAGTGGCTGGGAAAGGAAACCTGCAGCTGTCAGGCAGCCCTCTGCGCCTCACCCTGCCCGCCGCTGCTGAAGGTGTGTGTGAGGGCCTTGTCACCCTTATGTGCATCAGTGGGACGATATGCACGCATATTGGCACCAGCGAATATCTGGCTGGGTGCTTTCGTGAGTGCCCGACCGAACATACACAACTGACATCTTCTGACCACTGCACCATGATTTTGTTGTGCGCCCCGTCATGCTATGCAGACAACATCGCCACGTTCGGGTCAGACTTCTATGCACGCAAGACGCTGGTGTATGCGCTGGGGGAAAACGAGGCGCTGTGGGAGCGCTTCACCGCGTACAGGGCCGCGCAGCAGGCGCAGGAGCAGGCGGGGGCAGCGCTTGCGACTCAGCAGGACCCGCAGCCGCCACCGGCGAAGCAGCAGCGATGTGATGAATGATGGTGTGCACGTGCTTGTAACCCGTCATGGCGTTTGCAAATAGAGGCTGCTTCAGCAGGGTGGCGGGAACGCATTTACGCAAAGCATCAGCATTTTAACAACGTAACGGGACCACACAATAATCGTCATGCATTTTGACACCGGTGGGCCAGCCACCAGCCATGCCATTGCGTTATGTGGTTATTACGGTATGCTGTGGGCGAACAGTGTGCTTTAGGGCGTTCGCCTGGTATGCTGCCATACCCTAGTGGGGTTGCCTGCTCAGGCTTGTGAGTCGATGTGCATGGCGCATCCCTGCGGTCAAGCTTTCCGGTGAATGGGGTGATGCCCTACGCGGACCGCATCAAGCGACAGACCTGCAACGCAGGCCCATGACTTGATTGACTTGACAGCACTTGGCCGATCAGGCCATTCATGGATGGGGCAAGGCCCATCAAGTCCATGCACCTGCCGTGCCACGATGGGGATGACCAGGCCTCGATAAACTTGGAAAGTGCTGTATGTTGTGTTAGTTGTGCCTGAGGCGGTCGTGTTGCGCCATAGGCAAGCCCACATGCCGGGTAATCGTGCCTGCACGCTGTCTGAAGCAAGCGGTGCTGAGCCTGTAAAGACGGTGGCCACTCCTGTACATCGGGCTGTGAGGCATCACACACGTATCCACCTGTGCGTGGGCTGCAATTGACGTTGAGGTGATGCTACAGTATGCATGTGCAAGATCGCATATGGTGAGCTGTGGTGATGGAGTCAAGGACAGCTGTAAACCGCAATGTCACTACAATTCGATGTGCAAACGCTGAGTGCACAGTCGTGTTGCATGGCCGAGCTGCACACATCATAAGCATTTCATTTCCGCGCGGCATGGGATTCCACAAACGGACGGAAATGCAGAGCAGCAGCTCACACAGCCATCATTACGGCCACCTCACAGCCTCATGGCCTGGGGGGGAGCATACAACTGCTCATACGACGCCTGCGGAGCCAGTTTTTGATGCTGCTGCGGATGGGGGCGCGCCGACAGCGACGGCTGCGGTTGCAACGGGGGCCGCGGCATGACCTGCTGCTGCTGCTGCTGCTGTAGGGCTTGCTGGTGTGGTTGCGCCTGCTGGCCCTGCAGTGGGTCCAGGCCCCGCCACGTCGCAGAGTTGGCCGCCAGCAAGATAGCCTGCTGCTGGTGCTGCCGCGCAGCCGCCGCCGCCGCGTCTGACAGTGCATCCTGATGCCGCCTGGACCCCTCACCCTGCCGCCTCATGCTGCCAGCGCTGCCGCTGGCGTTGACGGCACCACGCGCGCCGCCCTCACGCCGCCCAAAGCAGCCGCACCACGCCAAGCTTCTGCGGCCAGCAGACGTGTCATCGCCCACCACATGCGGGCCGCCGGCGGGCATGCCCAAGTACCCGTTGGTGGATCCGCCGGCTGCTGCTTGCCCGAGCTGGCCGGTGGCGCCTGTCGGGTGTCCGTAAGCAGCCGCGCCGTTGCTGGCGGCAGCACCATCCACCCCCAGGATGGCCTGCACGCGGGTGAACTCCTGATCGATGTCCTCCAGGTGGTCTGCAGGCATGCGTTGGCCATTCAACATGGCACAATGCATGCCAGTATGTGTTTAGGAGGGAAGGCAGCCTAAGGAAATCAGCTGAGTTCGTGTGTGCGCTGTGCGTGCAGCGAGTGTCACGACAATGGCTAAGAGCGCGCTTGCCACCTTGCCCCCCAAATGCCCTGCTCCCTCCCACTGTTGTCTGGCAGAAGCTCTGGCGAGCGCCCTCAGCAATCTACATGAAAGGTAGCATCGGCACCACGTCACTCCATTCACCCCCTCAGCTGTGCCTGTCGGTGGTGATGCCACCACGTGTACTGCATTTTCAGCCTCACCGATGGCTGCTCTGATGGTGGCTTCTGCTGCCTTGCGCTTGGCCTCCTCCCCATCCAACAAGTCGCAGTAGTCATCGCACTCCTGCAGGGGTTGAAGCAGGAAGGGAGGGAAGGGAGGGGGGGTAGGTGACTCAGGAATCAAGGCTCGTGGGTTTTCGGGTTGAGCCTGAGTGAGGTGACCACGACTGCATGGCTTGCGAGTGCGCCTCAAGCATACTGACGAAGCGCCGCATGCTGAGTTTGAAGCGCATGTGTAAGTCGCCAAAGCGGCGATGCTAGACTTATGGCACACGCTATGGATGCGGCTCAGGCATGGTTCATAGAATTACAGAGCTTGCCTTGTCCAGCTTCTCTATCGTGCGCTTGAGGTTGTCGAAGTTGGCGTTGTCCTTGGGCAGCAGCCGCTCCAGCTGCACACACCGCAGCTCTGAAGCCTCCAGGCGCTTGCGCAGCTGCACGCGCATGAATGCGCACGCAATATACCACCGTGCAGGTCATGAAGGGACGCAGCAGCACACGCAGCGCAGAGCACGTCAAGGTGGGGGCCGCGTGACAACAGCATGCGTGAACGAGAAAATGGTCACTTGATGCATACCGTGCTACCCAACTTGCTACCACACTCACGTTTGTGATTTCACCCTGCAATGCTGTGCGCTCCAGCTCAAACGTCTTCTTCTCCCGCCGTGTTACCGCAACATCGACCGCCTGTGCACCGAAACCGACCATTCATGGAAACCAACAATTTCAACGACAAAGGCGAACATGTGACATGTGTCACGGCAGATTGTTGCGTGTACAGCTTGAATGCACCGCTGAAGCCAGCAATTAAGTCAGTCACAGGCCTCCAGCGACAAGCAGCAGCGCAAGTGCGCAACCTGTAAACTGTGTTCCCAGCGCAAGCGCAAGCTTTGCGCTGAGGCACAGTACAGTCCACCTGCAGAAACCCTGCGCTTTTTACTGCCAAAGCCACATCAGCTCAGGCAGGAGCGTCGCTGCACTTGCCTGCTTCAGGTCGTTGATGTCATGCTTGACTTCTTCATTCAACCATCGTTCTGAGGCATAGCCCGAATATGGTCCACTTTGCGTACCCTTACCAGAACTTCAAAAGCACAACAGCAAGAAAAGACCCAACTATGTGTTGAGGTGATGCTGCTGTTCCTTGTTGCAAGCTGCAGGCTGTCACGCAGTGAGCGGAGGCAAGCACGCCACCGCAGGCGCAAAGGACATAACCAGAGGAGTTTTACCTTGCTTCTGCACCTGGAGGTTTACCATTGACGGACACAACCTGCGTTTGTACACCAGAAGCTGAAGAATCGGCAGTCGCGAATCAAGAGCGTTCACCAAAACAATACCAAGCAACCATTCACCTGCAGGTACACACCTTGGCAATTGGCTGAGACAGCTGCGCACGCAGGCTTTGTGAGGCCTTCCTCAAGTATAGCGGGTCCGGGTCCGCAGCGGTGCTTGCTGTTTGGTCTGTCTCCATGGAGGGCTGAAAGCTTGCTGCCAGTACCGTGACTGACCTACCGCTACTGACAGCTATAGGACGCACACGCTGTTCTCATAGCCTAGAGACAGCTAGCGCAGAGCAGGCGCTAACTTCTTTCGCGCCTGCACCTGCTCCCCTGCAACAGCTGTCAGTGGCAGCTGCAGGTGCTGCGACGTACACGATTATTGAAGGATGTTTTGAAACTCAGTATGTGCACCAGGGCACCGCAAGTGTGAATATAACTATTGGTTGGCGCACGAGTTGGGTCTTGTGTACGGCGCGTGAGTTTGAATGCAGCACACGTGTGAGCAAGTAGCTTGCAAGCCCTTGATTGCAGAACCTTGTTCAGGCCTTAAAAGTATCAACCACAGTATAGTACTTCTGAAAGTACTCAGTGGTTTCGAAGGGAAGCAGCCTTCATGGAACTGTACTGCAGGTGATATCTGCTGTACACTTTGTTCTTGCTCCTGTGATGCCGTGATGCTCTGAAAGGTGGCAGGCACGCGGCAGGGCCACCTGGAACTGGAGCACTGTGAAGCACAAGCAAAGTACGTGCTCAGCAGCACCCATGCACACGCCATGGATGCACCCGCCACACCCACACCCAGCGGTTCATACCCAACATCCAGTGCATGTGGTCCCCATTCCGTGGGTTACTGTGTGTGTGAATTCATTGCCAGCGTCGGTCAGAGATAGGGCATGGAAGGAGGTCGCAAATAATGCAAAGTTGCAAACCCATCGGCGGCAGCGTACGGCACCTCCAACCGCGACCGCTGCAATGCTGTCCTGTTTCGCCCCCACCTTGCCCAACCATGACCAAATGCACTAACCGCCGAATGCGTCTTGATAACAGCTGTGCCGGCGTGCTAAGTACAACGTTGTCAAAGCTGGCTCGGGGCCAGCCAGCCAGCCAGCCAGCCAGCAAACCGCGTGCTTGTTGTGACGCTGCAAGCGCGCTGCGGTGCTCTCCCTGCCAGCTGGCGCCCATGCCTGCCTATCAATCCAGACGTGGTTCACACCTCGTCTATTACAGCTCAAATGGCCATATGCCTACACAATCAAGTCATCGCTGAATCAATGAGGTCCGAGACAACCACACTGTAACGGTGTGACAGTCGTCCAGCACGAGGCCAGCGACTGACCCCGAAAGGGGAGAGGCACAGCGGCACACGGCGATGGCGGAGGAAGCTAGAGGCCTATGACGGGGGCAGCTGCGCCGCCGCCCAGGGACGTATGGCATCCGGGCACAGCGCCGGTCGCTCCACATAGTCCTTCGCCGCGCGCACCACGACCCACCACAGCGCCCCCGCGGATGCCAGCAGTGGCGCGCCCACGCGCGTGGCCGCCTGCTGCACCGCGCCCAGGGCATCGAGCTCGCCTGTGATGCCCGCATAAGGGATGTTGATGCCGGTCGCGGCCGCGAAGACCACTAAGACGAGCTGCAGGCGGCAACAGGGAGCAGGTTTGCATGATTAGGAAGTTTACCCCACACCATGCTTAGGTATTGCGTCACCCTCCACCCTGTGCATCAGGACTCGTGCACGTGCAAGCTGTGTGCAAGGGACAAGGGACCAGGGACAAGTGAGTGACTCAGGGCCCTTTACTTTCACCCTGCGTCATTGCTCTCGTGTTCAGTGTTGCTGGGATGGTTGAACAAGCAGAACAATGCAGGCCGCATGGGACGTTGCCCTTCGGCTTGGATTCTGGCTTGCATCGCCTCTTGGCAATTAAACGAGCTGGATGCCTAGGCTTGAGTGTGTGCACATTCGTGAAGGCAGCAAGCCGCAACGTTGTGGCTGTTTGCAGGCGGCAGGCGCATCACCTCCCAGTGGTTTCGTTCCTCGTGCTGAAGACGCGGCGCAAGCACGCATACCCTCACTGTGGATGGCATTGTATGCACAATGAGTCGGCGATGGTTGCAAACCATGTTTGGCAGGGGAACCTATTGGGTGCGGGGCAGGGTCTGCATGCAATTGCGCATACATGCGCGCTGTGGGTATGGTCGCACCTACCTGCACCAGCGCCACCACCGCCAGCATGAAGCCCAGCTGCAGCAGCGTCGTGCTCACGACCGCCCGCTGGGGGCAGGGCTGGCCCAGCACCTGCGTGCACGCAGCGCCACAATGCAACACAGCGCAGAGTGGGTCGACCCACATCGCTATATCAGCAACCAAGGACGAGCACTGCCACGTCGTCACACGTAGCATCGACCCCCCACTGCCACCCCCCCACACACGCCACAGCATGCGAGCCGTGCAATGGAGCGTGACGGCGCAACACGCACACGGGGAACGCAAGGGGCACAAGAAAATCACCGGATGGGTACCATAAGGCACAGACGAGGCAAGCAGGTCGTTTGCACCCCGCAGGGAACCCAGCGGGGAAGCCAGCCAGGACGCCAGCACAATGCTGTCGGAGATCGTAATCGCACCAGGCGCAGCTTGCTGCAGCATGGCGCCTAAACCCTTTTTGTCTGAGACACACCAGAGGCGTCCCAGAATCCCAAGCCAGGTGAGTAGGTGACACTGGCAGAGTGACAGGCAGAGCGACACCAACAGAGTGACAGGCAGATTGACACCAACAGAGTGACAGGCAGATTGACTGCACCAAGGGGCTGCATCGGCAGCCTGCAGAATCCACCCTCAGACGCGCCTCAGAGGCTCTCACCACTCACCGGCACATGCGCGCCCGTGGCGAGGTCCAGCGCGTCCTGCCTCGCCCCGTCGGTGAAGTTTGCGTAGTACCAAGCGGCCACGCGCTCCGTGGCGCCCTGCGCGCCCGCCCACACGCCCCGCACCACACCCCATGGCGCCGAAACCGGCGCTGTAGCGGCTGACGCGGGAGCGTTAGGACCTGCGGCGGCGGCGGTGGAGGAAGCACTGGAGGTAGCGGGGGTGTGCGTGGTGGGGGTGGGGTCATGTAGGCGTAAGCCGTGGTCGTAATGGTGGGCCCCGGGCGGGCCCCATTCGGCAACGAGGTGGAGCAGGCGGCAGCTGTCGCCTTGCTGGATGCCTGCGAATGGTGTAGATCAGGCGCAGGCACTTGGGTCAGCAGTGCTAGTGAAGGACACGCAGTGGTTCAGTGGCCTGGCACAATCCGCACTGTAATCAATTTGGTCAACTGCCATGAAACTGTTTTTCATAGCAGATATGCCGAAAGCTTTCAAAGGTATGGAAGTTCGAAACAGCTACGGGCTAGCACAAGGGTGTAACTCCAATACGTTTGCTGAACCGCACAATCGGCAGAGTGAAAGGCGCTTTGTTGCAGTGTATTGATGCAAGCCTTCCCTTCGGGCCACACTGCGGCGGCATCAAGTACCGTTCTACAGTTGCACCTGCAACCAAACAGTGCTCCCGCCCATTGCCATGTACCACGGCCATCTCTGCAGCTATTCCAGGCAGACACGCACGTACCTAGCAGCTGATCGGCGAGGCGACCGGACATGCGGGACCACATCTCACTCAGCGCGCTCGACAGCGCGCAGAACAGCTCGTGCATGACGGTCTCGGAGCCGCCTCCATCGCCGCCGCCCCGTGCAGCAGCGGAGAATGCTGACGATGGCGCTGCTGCCGGGGCTCCTGCGGTCGCACGCCCGCCGCCAATGACGCCCGCTGCCCGCAGCATTGCGGGCAGGATGTGTCGCTGCACAAGCGCATGCTGTGCCAGGTCCACCTCGCCTGCACACACATGGTGGTGGTGCAAGGCCAAGGCACAAAGAACAGGCATACGCGTCGGGTGAAGACTTGATTGACCGAACATCCAGTGGCCAGTCCAGTTGGCCGTGCATGCCATTAGGGAGTGGGTCGGTGCTTATGTGGGCTATGTGTGCGCTGTGACTCGTGCCCACAAATACTTGTACAGGCAGGCAATGATGAGCAGCAGCAGCAATACTGGATTTAGGGGAAGCTGATGTGAGCCTGAGGTCGAGAGGATTGACATGGTGTGCAGTTGGAAAAAGCGCAAACGCGCACTGACAGGGTGTAATCGACAGGCAGTATCCATGGTCTACACTCAGACCGCATTCTGGGTACACAGGGTAACACCCACCTATGACAACGCCGGCGGTGGCGCCGCCCGCTGCGCTGGTCCGCACGACGCCCAACTGCACCGCCACTGCGCGCGGCAGCGGCGGCGCAGGCGCGGGCGGGGCGTCCGCTGCCGCGGCCGCTGTGCGCGCCGCCGGGTGATCCGCCGGAACGTCCTGCAGGTGGAAATGCCGGCACAACAAACCGTGAACCTCACTAACATGAAGGAGCATCCCCAAAACCAGGCCTCCCTCCACACAACTCAAGGCTGCTACTGTGCTAGCTTACCGCAGCACACGTCCAGCGTGCTGTGGTAAGTTAGCAGCGTCCATAGGTGAGGAGCGCCTACGCATTGCGCAGCAAAGCGACTCCCAAACATGCTGATGCATATGCTGACATGCCCTCCTGTCGTCTGGTCAAGTAGAGTGTTTGTGCGCTTGCCCCTAGCATGGACATACCAGTACTAAGCTGCAAACAAAAGTGGGCAGGCGATGGAGCCAAGACTCCAAGTGGTAAAGCAGCACAAAGCAAACACGGCATATGCTGCTTGACGCAGCCTCAAACCGCCTGCACCCCGCAGTCAGTGCGGGGTGCCCTTCCTGACTCACCACGATGCACACGCCCTGGCCCTGAACTGCATCCCCCAGCGTGGCCAGCAGTGCGCCAGCTCCTTGCGCTGACAACAGACCCAGCGGCCGCTGTGCAGCACACAAGTGCAGTACACACGAGCAGTACACAAGCGCAGTACATAGCGGCAGTACATCATAGTAGTACACACGAGCCGCACACCACTGCATTCAATGTCAGGGCGAGCCATGCATATCAATGGGCAAGTCCAGGACGCTGGTTTCGGTGCGCAAATGCAAATGGTGAAAAGCTAGATGTGGGGTAAGCATCGCACGCTGGCCATCGACCAACATGCCTGTAGCCTGGTACGGTGGCCAAGCCATTGCACGCACGCTTAGGTGCTGGTAGAATACTGGTAGGCCTGGCTGATGGGCTGTTGGCTGAGGGATGAAGGCTGAGGGATGAGGTGCGTGTGAGACTGGGCTTGGCGCACGCAACAACACAAGTGGGCATCACAGTGAGATGATAAACTGCGTCAACACGCAGTCAAGCAAACGGTCACGTCGGCTTTGAGGGCGAGGAGCGCAGGACGCACCGGTGTAAGGAACCCTACGAGCGCTACGCTGGGAGTAGCGGTGGATGCCGGCGGTGCTGAAGGTGCCGCCGTCGCCAACACGACCGCCTCGGGCGCCGCCTCTTCTGAGGCGGAGGCATCTGCAGGCACGACAGACACACAAGCAGTGATGGCCTCACTGTTACGGTGTTACGGTGCTATTGCAGCCCCACTAGCGACAAACCACGAACAGCCCATCACGGCTTTCTTCCAGTCCACAAAACCGTCGTACATGCCTTGCAAGGGGAGAGCTACCTGCTTCGGCGTCCGCTGCAGGCTTGGCGGAATCGCCATTCGCCTTGCGCTGCTGCGTCTGCTGCTGCCGTCCTGACTGAGTGCTTGGTGTCAGCAGTGCCAGCGCGTCCGACAGCGCCGTGTGCAGCTGCAGCTGGTGGCGGAGCGAAGCGCTGCCGGCGGCAGCCGCAAGCTGCGCCAGCAGCTGCTGCTGTGATGACCCTGCAGAGGCGTTCTGCTTCTGTTTGTGAGCGCTGCCCGGAATGATGAGGTTGAGCAGGGCGAGCTCCTGCACGCATTGGAACATTGGACATGGACTAAACCAACGTCAAAACAAGCGAGCCGGTTGGGAGTACCGTATGGGTGACCAACAAGCGCATTGTACATGTTACGTGTGGGCAAGCAATGACGGCGCGCGGGGATGCGTGGGTTGAAGGCGAGAGCGCCAGGCACCATGCTCCCAAACGCAACCGCTGAGCGACCAGCCGTGACCGCAAAGCGGAAGATCGAATCTCCTACATCCAGCTTATCGAGCAGGGTGGTCATGCACGCACCTTCCCATAGTCCCGCCACAGCCCCGCCACGTGCAGCCGCAAGGCGCGCGCGTTGACGTCCGCGGCGGTGCAGAGGCGCGCTGAGGCGGGGCAGGGGGAGGGCCACTTGAGGTCGGGCGGCTGGCACCAGCAGACGGGCGCGCTGGCGCGCACCTGGCAGGAGCACATACACACACATACACACACATACACGTGCCCTTGACGCAACACACACAACGCATTCTTGTTGCTCATCACATATGCACTGGATGGCCAGCAACGGGCCAGTGTTCAAAGTGATTGCAACACAAAGGAAACCAATCTCATTCCAAACACAGCATGCAGCCTGCAGCTCAGCTGCAGTCCTCCGAGTTGCCGTAAGCCACAAGGGTTGTCCAAAGTTAATCGCTGCCGATTTGAGCCAATTGTATTAATAACGCCATCCGCTACAGGCAGGCCAGCATCTGCCCCGCACCTGAACGTGCGATATGATCCGTGGCTGATACTGTGGTTGCAATGGTGTGGGGCCCATCGTGCCTGTTTGCAGCGCATCAGAATCCCCAGCGAAAGCTGCTGCTGCGCCCGCGCTGCCACTCGCTATCCCCTGCTGGGCCGATTCGGTTTCCCCATTCCCTGAAGTGGATTCTACTGGGGAGTCACCGAATGGGTCGCGGCCCGCGCTGCGTTGCTTGGCGGCTCCGTGGCTGGTTGCTGCACTGCCTGCATTACTGCTGCTGTGCACCGTGAGAATGACCTCTGTCTCCACAAATGCTGCTGCATTGCCCTGCATGCGGCAGGCAGGCCAATGCAGGCATCTTGAAGGACCCATGCACGACAAGATGGTGGCCTGGCAGCCTGCATGGACGCCATGCAACACGGAGCACGCGGTGGCATGTACAAGATGCACACACCGTCAGCATTGGCATTTGTACTTGACGTGTTGATCGCTGAAAGCATGTTTGCAATATAATTACCGCCCAGGTGCATGGTGGTGCTGCTTCACCTGCATATCCAACCCTCGTCGCCACTGCCCAGCACCGATCCTGCCAGGCGACACGCGAGCAATCAGCGCCACCGTCGCCTTCGCCTCAACATCACCGTCGCTGCGTTGTTGCGGGGCGGCGCTGGCAGTGGCCGCGGCACTGGTGCTGGTGGTGCTGGTGCTTGTGGCGGTGGCGGGTTCCGGACGCACTCGCAGCGTTGCGGGCGAGGAGATGCTAACATAGCCCACCATGAGCGGCAGCGCAAATGGCTCTGCGCCAGCATCTTCACTCGCACACGCAGCATGCGCAGAGGACAGGATGGAAATTGGTGCGTGTGGCGTTGCATCTGCCCCTTTTCCGCTCACTGCAGGGCGCTTCCTAGCGTTGGTCCCATGGCAGAGATTGTTTGCTCTGTGGTCCCCTTCTGATTTGCATCTCCCAAGCAAAGCCCCTGGTGCCCTCTTGCCATGGAAGGAGGGCCTGTCGGTTGTGAATTGTCTTGCATACTGCATGGTCGGTTGTTCGGTGCGCGTGTCATGTCCATGCGTTGCTTCGCGCATGCAGTGCGCCCGTGTGCACGCCTGGTCTCCGTTACAGCTGGTGGCCATAGATGCCACAGCCAGTTTGATCTGACATCGTCGCACTTCAGTTTCGACACAAGTCACACCAACGTCCTCAACTCGGTATGGTGCATGATGCTTGCAGTCAACACAGCCAGAAAAGGCTATAACATTGTTAGCACCATGACGTCAGGCATAGCAGCGCACCTATCAAAGGCTTCATGAGGCCTCGGTTCCATAGGAAGCGTGGGTTGGACTCAGACCACAAGTACCTGCAGCACCAGGCACGTGGGCATACGGGTCCGTTAGGCCGACACGCTCTTGGCGTAACACTCATGACTACTTCACTCGTATGATCACATGCAAGCATGCCCTCACACTCAGGCCCCCCTACACAGCCTCCCCCCCCAACACAACGCACGCACCACTCACAAACATGGCGGTGCACGACAGGCCCCGCACCAGCGACACCAAAGGAATAGAAATGGAAACGCCACCACCGTGTGAACAAACCGCCTGCTGATGCACGCTTAGCACTTGGATTGCGGTCGATCCACAGCGTACGTATCTGCTGGCATGCATCTATTCAGGGTGCTATGGGTCATCTCGTGCAGACGTGATTGCTCTCCCTCCCTCCCCCCCCCCGCCCCGCACCTGTGAGAGGAGGATCCCACCTGGCGCTGCGTGTTGGACGTGAGGGGCGTGGAGTGGCTGAAGTACATATGGCCCCCAAACGTGTCTGGGTCGTACGCCTGCTGCAGCATGGACGCATACCTGTGGCAGTACACACAGGACGATATGGCAACGATCTGGGTCATCTGTGTCCTCAATGGGTTGGCGCACCCAAGTCAGGGCCAGACAGGTGGGCTTGCAAACGTGGATTGTTCGACAGCTGACATTGCCAACCCAGATGTGTGCATGGCTCTGATCCTGCACACCAAACCGCACACTCCTTGTTTACGCAGTGTGCGCCATGCGCCCTGTGTAGCCACTTTACTTTACTTTACTTGATGAGCAGGAGCGACCTCAGGCGGGTTCAATACCTGAGGTCGCTTGGGTTCCGCTTCGTGGCTTCGTGCACCACCAGGTGGCACTTGAGCACCTTGTAGATGGGCTGCCCCCAGACACAAGCGACCTATGCAGCAGTCGAGCACATCACCAGGGGGCAGGCCACTTGCAACGCTGGCAAAATGCTTGAGTTCGCTTGCAGGTGATAGCGAATCAAGCGTGGAGCAAAACGACAGCCGCGGTGTGTGGGGTGTCGTATGGGCGTTGACCGGCGTTGGATGCTCGCAGTACTGCTGATGTTGAGCATCGTGCACGAGAACCAAGGTTGTGGAGTTGCAGCATAGTAGCGTCCGTGCGTGGCTGATCACGTGCTCTCGCCCTCGCACTCACCCGCTTGGCGTGCGTGACAAGCACCATGACGCATGCTTCCTGCAACACTATCATGCCTGCAACGCCCAGGACCACGCTGGTCTCGCTCTCCAGCGCCCTAGCCCAGCTGCAGGAGCTCTTGCCTGCAGCCAACGCACACGCCGCCGAAACCACGTACTCAAAAAGTCAAAAGCGCAAAGAGGGTGTTGCTAAAGTATTCACGGAGCACCGTAAGTGCAAAAGCCTGGCGCGTTCTCTCGAAGTGGCCTCCTACCTGGTTTGCAAGCTGTAACAGGCAGTGACTGCGATCAACGCCCGCGCAAGTCGTGACCATGAAATGGTGAGCGGAAAAGCAAAGGTAACTGTGTACTGCCTGCAAGCTGTTTGTCACTTGGCATACCTGACTTTAGGTCCACCCTGAGCGTCGGCAGCAACGCTTTCCCGCCAGGCCCAGGTGTCGTGATGGCGTGCCCCGAGCTACTGTGCAGCACTTTCCCAGCTGTAGGAGCTGACTTTGCTGAGGAGGCAGCGGGCTGTTCATCCATTGGTTTTGGCTGCAGCGTGACCACACTGGCGTCCACGTGGAAGCGCAGCAGCCCCAGGCAGGAGGGTAGGGGTGGGAGCTTCATCGTCGTGGGCGCCAACGCCGCACTGCAGACTCTAACGAGGAGTGGCAGTGCTCATTGAGTGCGCAACTTGCAGTGTCAGGAAAGCGCAACACCTATGGATAGGGCTGCATGTGTGTGGAGCATGATCTTAAGCTAGGCCATAAGGCAGATTGCTGCTTTCGGAGTCAGGCTGTACACATGCATGATGGTGCGGATGGAGATGAGAGCGTCCGTGGGTGGTCGCCTGGTCGGGGGCCGAGGTACTGCTGCACTTGCAAAAGGCTTGGCATGGAGGCGCCTGCCTGGATAGTCGGCAGTGCCGCTCCCAAGCAGCCATGTCACAGGCCCGCTCAAACCCTCCCCTTCCCGCAAGCCGAGATGTGCACAGAAGGCTTGTGCAACAAAGCTTACACCCTCTTGGCGGTGTACGTATGTCTGGCCATGTGCGCAGCAACCTGCGGTACGCCCGGCCTCAAACCATACCCATCACATGCACCCTTCATGCGTTCGCTGCACGGCGACAAGCCAAGCCGATGTGACCGCAGGCAGGCAGGTGGCAGGTCAACGGAGTGGCACACGCCTCACAGATTGAGCAAGCGCAGCTGGCCTCATTCCCCAACACCTAGCCCAACAGTCTGCGCGCCGCTGTTGCGCAGCGTGTGGCAAGGATGCAACTTGTTGATACGCAGCATGCAGGGTCACATAAATGCCACAGAAATCGCCCCGGAGAGGCATGCGGCCCAAGTCGCCAAGCACTATGGCGGTTTGCACTTCTGTGTGCAGCTCAGTGTAACGCTCGCCCATGAAATGTCGCTTCCATGCTGCTCAACAAGTCAACCGCAAATTCGCAATGCACGCGCTTGCTCAATCGTTCCGTTTGACCATGGGCTAGCGGCGCGAGTCGTCATCCGGTGCCCTGCTTCACATGAAAATATAGACATGGTCCAATCATTTCCCATGAATGCTAGGCACATATCACGCTTACGGCGGCTTGCAACTGTGATTGCAATGTGAAAAGATGTAGACAAGGTTTTGAACGCAGCAGTCAACAACGCTGCACGAAACGGGACGCCAACACAGTATTGAAGGGATAGCATGCACTAGGACGTGTGTGGAAGGAGTCGCATGATGCACACTCCGTGGTGGTGCACGGCTGCGTGCGCATCAGCCTGGTCCAATTTGAGTACCTCAACAACATCAACAACATCAACAACCATGATCATTTCACAACGGGTTGCGCAGCGAGCGGTAGTGCACAACACCGACAGTAAAGGCTCCAACACAGCCGACATCATCGTCGGGCAAGTCAGCAACACGCTTGTTGTTTGATCTTCTGGCCATTGAAACCACTACCGTCCGAACGCCATGTGCCTGAAGCTTTGTTAGGCAAGGCGTATCCATCCGTGGTGCCCGTGATGGCGATTGGCAAGCGGTTCTGCATTGTTCATAGGGCGCCCTTTGCTCGATTTCTCGCTCGCAACGTAGCCAATCAGCCTGCCCCGACAGCGCGTTACTGCACAAACGTTCTTGTCAACGACCAGCAATGAAAGGCAAACAACATGCGACCCGCGTTCATTCAGTTGGATCCAAAGCGCAGCACCGAGCGGAGGAACGCATGTGAGCTATCATCACGTGGCCAACATGGGCATGGGTTGAACAGCTAGTATGGCCGGACCCCAAAGCACAATGCCCGTCAATCCTTTGCCAAGTTCATCATGGAGCAATTGTTGCGCATGGCAACAAAAGTCCAAGCAATGGGCGCACGCGTGCGGATGTTTGCATTTGGTTTGTATTTGCTCGCCTAAGGTGTGCATACTGGTGTGCATAGGCAGGTGCGGTTTTGTCCGTCAGTGCCTTCAACCCAACAACTCCACAAACAGCGTTGAAAACACCCAGCCTGTTGTGCAAGCGCTGTGGACGCACGTCAAGGGGTGTTGGCGGGAGCTGCCAGATAGCAGGGCGGCCACAGCAACCGACGCCTTGCTTGGCATATGCTTAGGCGCGGTGTGGCGGTGCGCACCGATGCTCGCCAGCATACAGGCCAAGCATACATGTTAAGCAAGGCATGTGTTGCTGCAGCCGCACATGCGTAAAACACACATGAAATCACGTTGGCAGCGAGGGAACGCCGCATGGTTTGGCGGCTTGCTAGGCGACAAGCACAGCGTTGGCTTTGTTGAGTACCTGCAATGACGCAATGCTGCATCCTGCGCAGCGCGAACGCGGCACACCAGCTACCACACATTGTGTTTGATTGCAGGGGGACGATAGTGCGATACCCTCCAGGGCGTTGACACGCTGCCAAGGAGGGCACGAGAATGTGCATTGCGGACGCAAGTGTGAAGTGGTGACAACGGGCACGGGGCTATGCTCGATGTGCACGCGCCATGATCAGCGCCCGTCCAGCAGTACAGCGGAGGATGCGGGGGATGAATGCCAGTAAGTTCCCGCGCTCTGCCATGCATGGCCGTAGCGCTGTTGCGTGTCCGAACGATTGTCATACCGTGCCGTGCCCAATGCCCGTGTTCGTGTACAAGGTAGGGTGTTGCCCCCCCCACACACCGTTCTAGTTAGCTTTAGATGTTGCATGGAAGTAACGGCCCAAATGGGCAACGTCCCAGATGCATGAACGGCCCAGATGCAGACATGCTCCCCAAAAGAGCGAGACCAGGTCACCCAGGATGGAGCCTTGCAGGCGCACCATGGCCACGTCCTCCTCAGCAGTGCCTGCAGTCCCAACGCACCGCAGTGCTCTGACCCCCTGATAAGCGTCACAGATGCCCCGTAAGCGTCAGTGCTACCCATGGCGTCCATACTAAACCGGGCTGCCCCTGACCCTGTTAGACAGGCAGTACATTTAACGGAAAATGCCGTGTGCGTGCGTATGTGTGGCAAACTGGTAATAAATCGGAAACCCGTTATACTCTTTACCTCCCAAGTGTCAAATGCAGCAGGGTTGCAGCAGGCCCCAATTTCAAAGTGGCAGGTCGTTAGTGAAGCTGCCAGTGGCGCAGCTGTCAGGCATAAGCAGTACGTCCACGCTGCTGTTGGTGCTCACGGTGGCGCGCAGGGATGAAGCTGCTGTCACAGCGCTGAGCATCGCAGCCGAAGCCTCACCGCCGATATCGCTGGCTTTCGCTGACGCGGGCCCGGACACAGCGCCACGAGCCGCACATGGTGCCACACCGCCACCAGCTTCTGCTGCTGCTGCGCCTGGTCGTCTGGAGCTAGCTCGCGCACCTGTGTTGGTAGGTGCACCCGGTGCGGCGATCGTTTTTGGCACCTGGGGGCTTGGCCACAGCGTTCGTTGGGAAGGTCCTTGTAGGTTACCTTGAGCCGCAGCCGCAGCCACGGCCGGCTGGAGCTGGGGCTGCTGCCGCTCGACCAGCCTGTCTTGCTGCTGTTGCTGCTGCTGCTGCTGCTGCAGGACTACTTTAGCCTGCTGCAGGTGGCGCTGCATGATCGACAGCTTCTTGGCAGCTTCTGCTGCAGAGGGGCGTTGGCGAGGGTCGTGTCGCCACAACGCCTGCAGAAACGTAACAACAAACATAGCCAGCTAAAATTGCAGCCGCCGAGCCAACATCAGTGCCCATGCATAAGCACCTGCCAGGTCAAGCCAGGCAAGCATTAGCTCCTGGCGGCTACCTGGGCAGCTACAGTATGATGGTTCAAACTTGACAATCAACACCCAATCAACACACGCACCCACCTCGATAAGTTTCTGCAGCGCAACCGGGCACGGCAACCCTGGGCCAGTGTCAAAATCTAAGTCGTCTCCCGCCCCGGACGCGCCGGCCGCCGCCGCCGATGCCGCCGCTGCCTCCCGCTCTCGCTCCCACGCCGCCCTCGCAGCGTCCATAAAGTCTTCCACGCCGTTGCTGGTGGGCGGGGACGGCTCCTTGCTCGCCGTCGCGCTGTTAAGGTGGCCCCTGCTGGCGTGCGGGGCCGCTGCGCCGCCCCAGGCGGCGCTGGCAGGCAGCGGCGGCCGCTCGCGTAGCAGCATCACCGCCACCGCCACCTGCAGCGCGGTGCGCCCCTCCCAGGGCTGCCTGCACGCGCACAAACGGCCACTCACATATGTGCACCATCCACATCAAGGCGAGCCCACAGCAGAGCATGCAATGCTTCGCGCATACACATCACACACCGGATACACGCACACCAGAAGGCACCATGGGCGATGCGCACAAGCAGTGTGTAGTATGAGCCAATACCTAATGTCAAACTTAACGCAGCATGCAGAACATCCTGCAGGCAACCGGTAGGCGAACGGAATTTGGCACGCAATAGCAAAACAAAAGCTCATGGCAAAGTACAGCATACTGGACGCTGTTGGAGCCGGCCAGCCAAGCGGTGTTGCCCGCCGAACAGCAGGCGGCCAGTTCCTGCAGAAGCAGGGGGCTGCCCGATGGAGTGATAGAGTGACGACATGCGACTAACAATACTGCATGCCACGCCCTGGCACACACCTGCGCGTGAGCATCTCGTTGATGATGATGCCCAGGGCGTAGCTGTCAGCAGTGGGAGTCACGGCGTTGTTCGTGGCGTCAAAGCACTGTACAGTGCACATGCGCACCCAGTCACAGGCGTCAAAACACAAGAGCTGGGTGGCCAGCAGAAGTTGTTGATGGGTGTTTGCAGGCGGCTGGCATGGAAAGGAACATGTGCAGGTGTGCTGGCCATGTGTGCTGCATGCACCGCCGTGATGACACGCAAATGAAAACAGCAGGCATGCAGCGGGCGTGTTGCATTTGTGTGTCAGAAACAGCGCCCATGGGGCCATATGTGGGGCCATATGCATATGTGTATACATGGGTTGTCATTAAGTTGCAGGTCCAGGCGAGCAGCAGTGGCAGCAGGCCGGACCTGTTGGCGTCCAGTAGTCTCTCACCTCAGGCGCAACATCTGCCAATGGGCCGGCGGTCAAAAGGTGTGTGCATGTCCAGGAGCGAGGGCCGGTGACGGGCACAGGCACAGGAGCAGCCGTCAGCGACACATCCAACACAACGCAACTGTGGAGCGGGCATCGGCCACGCGCAAACACACAAGTTGGCCAGCGGCAAAGTGGCACCAAACACACGTTGCGTACTTGCATCCACACGCGGTGATCACGTCTTGCACATGCGCTCAGCGCTGCTGCCTGCTTCACACTGCTTGCTACAGCTCACATGGCGCGGTGCCTGCCTCAGGATGCTCCGTCATCAGCGTGTCCAGCGACAGCCGCGCCAGGCCGAAATCCGCCAGCTTGACGACGCTGAGGTCAGGCCCACTCAACAGCACATTGCCAGGCCTGATGAAGCGCAAGCGAGGAGCATACAGACGGGTCAGGGCACGGGGTGCAAAGGGCGTGGGGTGCAAAGGGCACGAGGTGCAAAGGGCGTGGGGAGCGGAGCGAACGGGCAGCAGGGGAATGAGTGCAGAGCCTCAATCGGAGAGCAGGCTCTTGAGCTGCCCGTTGTTCGCATGGTACAGCGCTATCACGTGTGTGCACAAGCGAGTGTGCGCGGGAAGGTGGGTGGGTCAGGGTGGCAACAACGAGGTGCTCTGATGGCGCATGCGTCGGGCTCTGCTCTGCACCGCCACCACCACCACTGTGCGTGCACAGCCTGGCAGCATCACGAGCAAAAAGGCATCCCGGACAAGCCACAGCAGACTCGCAGCACTGTTCTGCGCCACACTGCATGCCACAGCCGTATGGTATTACGTCATTGTGACAGGTGCATGGTGTGCCATCGCTTACTTCAAGTCTCTATGGATCACTGCAGCGGCGGCAGGATGAGGTCCATGAGGGGTTGCAGGTAGAAGGCAGCACATGCGTGCAGAGAAGCATGGCACAAGGTCAGCGATTGCATCAAGCAACGCAAGCTGTTCCAACCAAAACCCTGACATGCAGGCCCCAAAGTCAGGCCATCACCTGCCTGAACAACGGCCATCACAGCGCTGAGTTTCTGCCGCAGCGTGTGCAACCCGCCTGGAAGCGGTTTGTGTTGCGATACGGTGCCACGCAGTACGGCCTCACAGGAATGCAAACAGGCACCAATACATCAACATATGACATACAGCCGGTAACCAGATGGTGTTTCCCTGTAGAGTGGCCTCCCAGGTCAGACTCTCAGACTCACCTACGGGGTGCAGGTAGGCCAGCCCACAAGCGACCTGCTGAGCTATGTGAAGGACCTGTGGTGCGGCGCAACATGCAACCGACAAACAATGCATGCGCAATGCACAGCCTGTAAGGGTAACGCCGTAAAGCCCGGAGGGCTTACGCGCAGCACGCTGGCCCGCAGGTCCACGTAGCCGCCCCAATCGAACATGCCAACAATTGCATATAACATCAATCCGTGGTGCATCTTGTGCTTAATCATTGCCAGGGCTCATGAGCCAGCCCTGCTGGTACCTGTCATGCTTTCAAAGTTCAAACCCCGGCCCATCATGTCACATTCACCTGCTCCAGGGTGAGCGCCGGCCTGCTCAGGTCCTCGTGCAGTACATCCCGCAGGCTGGTGTCCATGCGCTCCAGCACCAGGAAGGGCTGCGGCGGCGCCAGCCCCGCGCCCAGCAGCCGCACGATGTTGGGGTGGCGGCAGCGGCTCAACACGTCCACCTCGTGCGCCAACGAATCTGTTGTGCAGTCACAGGGAGCGATGGACATGACTACATGACTACATGATAACATGAGGCGTGTGCGTGGGCGAGGGGCTAGTAGGGGAGCGTATGGGGGCGAGGGGCTAGTAGGGGAGCGTATGGGGGGCTAGTAGGGGAGCGTATGAGGGGCTAGTAGGGGAGCGTATGGGGGCTGAGGTCTAGAGGCGGGAAAGGGTGCACTGCACAGGACGCATACAGTAGGCATCCCCGTCCTTATCCCCTACACCGCTGTGATGGGGTGTGCATGAGGGAGACACGAGATGCCACATGCAGTAGACCTTCACCAATGAGCTCCATACAGGCAGGAATCAAGCTGTGATACGACAACGTGGGCGCCTTGTTGATCCAACGGTGCGATTGGGTCCTCCTGGATTGCATCTCTGCAGTGCTGCAGCGGTATGTCAGGACGAGCGCTCAACAGGCATGCTGTGTGATTCCCGTGGGGCCATGCTGTGTGCATGTCTAGCGGTATGTGCGCACCTGCTAGCGCGGCCTTCTGCACCATCCCAATCGGATGCATCATCTTGACCGCCACCGGCTGGCCGCGGTACAGCCCGGGCAGGACCTGAGCCACGCTGCCGTTGCCTAAGCAGCTGCCATCCAGCAGCTGCGGGACACAGACGCACGCATGATTGCACGCACAACGACAATCGGCTTTCGATGTGTGGTGTGGGTTCGTTGGCGGGAGCGCACAAATGAGGCCCCTAACAGCGGCACACTGCAAAGGAACACACCAAACAAGATGCCCCAAGCAGGATGCACCGAGTAAGACCCTGCTGAACCTCCTATAATGCACCCTGTGCGAACAACGGCGCCCCTCTCCCTACTCAAGGCGGGTCAAGAAACAAGTGGACAGACTGGTTTGACCCAACACCCCAATCGCCAACCTACCAAACCGTTTTACGCACATGCATGACACCGGCCAAACATGCTGAGGTCACCCATTCATGCCCAAACCACGGTGACGCCAGCGGTGATGCTCATCTACTGGTAGTTTTGACCACAGCGGTCCCCACCTGAACATCCACGCCTAGCACCAGGTCACTCCGCACGCCCACAGCCGCCTCCTCCTCTGCGATCGAGTGCTGTTGCGGCTGCGACACCTGCTGCTGCTGCTCCTGCCGCTGATATGAGGACGGTTTCTGCAGCCCCTCGCCGTTGTCCTGCGCTGGCGAGCTGCCATCACCCAACGGGAGGCATGCACCGCTGACCATTCCGCCTTTACGCGAGTTTGAAGACCCTTCCGGCGGTGTGTAACCGCTAGCGGGGTTCGCGTCCGGCCCCTCAAGGATGCCGCCATACATAGCAGTGGCACATACAGGGCGGGTCGCGTGAGCGCACAACCCTGCAGCGGCACCATCCGTCCCTCCTGCCCCCCCTCCCGTCGCACCCGCCGCAGCGGAATCCCGACCGTCGCCGACACTGCCGCC
The DNA here is from genome assembly GCA_001662385.1 of Chlamydomonas asymmetrica. Taxonomy (NCBI): domain Eukaryota; kingdom Viridiplantae; phylum Chlorophyta; class Chlorophyceae; order Chlamydomonadales; family Chlamydomonadaceae; genus Chlamydomonas; species Chlamydomonas asymmetrica. The sequence continues at coordinate 58,708 of BDDA01000337.1, read as the reverse complement.
ATTGCTGCAGCGGTGAGGGGATGTGTGAAGGGGCAGGCCGGGTAGGGCCTCGCGTTCGGGCACGCCCATGTGATGCAACGGAGGGCTCGCGGCAACCGCTGCCGCAGCGGCCGCAGGGACGGCAGGAGTGGCATCAGCATGCAGCTGATCTGGATGCGGGCGGCGGCTCATATTCCCATCCTGATGCTGTCTTTGCACATGCGCTCCCTGCTGCTGCTGCAGGGGTGGTGCTCTCCCGCTCTTCTTATCGTCTTCGCAGCTCCCCCCTGCTGCTCCTGACGCACGGCCATTGTCGCCGCAAGGTGGGTGTGCGGCCGGGAGGCCGACAGGCGCTGACAACTGGCTGTCAAATCCCACGCCACCATCGCAGAATGCGGAGCGGCGTGATGAGACGTTGCACAGCTGATCCTCCTGTGCGCCTGCATGGTCTGAGATGACGATGTTGATCTGTGCGGAATTGCCGGAGTGGTCTCGGCTGCTCCCGGCAGCAGGCCGCACCAGCACGCCTCCGGCCGCTGCTCTGTGGCTGGCACTGCAGACCAAGGCACACGCATGAGCGCGTTGTTGACCGCAAGGCAGCATGGCCCGCCTGGGCGAGCACGTGTAAACGATGAGGGGGCTGGCTTGGCCAACCATCACGACGCGTCGGCATGTGACACATGGAACTGACAACAAAGGGCACAGTGCCCACCAGAGCAGACCGGAGCCTTCTACTGCTGGACAAGTGCTCAAGCAAGACTTCAGGGGAGGATCTGATCAACCCCACAGCGGATCACATCAAGTGCAGCATGACACACGAGCCAGCCACGCAGCAAGTTGCATCAAGGCAGCACACAACACGCAGCGGCCTCACCTGGTGCTGCTAGCAGCATCAAGCAGCGGCTGCGGCAGGGTCTCTGGTGGGAGAATCGCGCAGTTCGCCGCCGGCACTGCCGAGGCGGACGTGGTGCACCCCACAGGCGAGAACACCGCGCGTGTGACGTGCTGCATAGCAGCTGCGTTGCTGGTGCAGCTGTTGCCATCCGCACCTCCGCTGTTGACATCGCTGCTGGTTTCCCCCGAACACAACGCCTGAAGCGCCGCACAGCTGCCTGCGCCGCAGCTTGGGGGGTCTGCTGGTGCGGCGGCGCTCCCGGGATCTGCGGCGGTTTTGCTGATGGTGCCCTCGCCCTGACAGCCTTGAGGCCTATCTTGCAGCATGCAGCAACGGCGTTGCCGTTTCCACAGCACCGCCGCCACCACAGCCAGCAGCAGCGCCACGCCTGCCATGCAGCACATGCGCCGGCATCAGGTAGCGGTGCTGTCCATTTGGCACTGCAAATTGGAAGGTATGTGATGAGATTGGCATGCGGTAAGCACGCCAAGGAACTGAAACCATGTTTGTGCAGTGATTGATGCTCGTACGCAGAACGCCTGCGGCGGCTGCGTAGCCAGCAGCCGATCGAGGCTGAGGAGCTGCACCCGCCACGCAAGCTTGCAAGCAATGAAGCAACCCTTGCCATTTTGAGGGCAGCAGTCATTCGTCAGGTGGGCAACCCACCTCCCACTGCACACGGCACTGCGATAGCAGCAGCCGGCGTGCTACTCCCTCCGTTGCTGGGGCCAACACCGTCCGTCGGGATGGCTGGGTACGAAAGGTACTTGGCCTGCATGCCTTTGGTGCAGGCTTCCACCTGCGACATGTAAAGTCACTAAGACCATCAAACGGTATCGCGTGTGGGCGAGGGGTATGTTACACCATACAGGTACGCGTGAGAGCAGATGCGACGGGACACATACACAGTGCAGGCTGCCAGCACAGCGGACACCTAGGATGTTGGCACGTGGCTCAAAGCTCAGAAAGACACGCGAGGCGCGTTACAGTGTACTCCATCAATGACCCTGCTCTGGCTGTCTCACAACCGCAGGGTCCTGGAGAACACTGTGAGGTGACACCCACGTCAGCGCTGCACCGCACACGGTCGCTGAAGGCTCAGACCCTGGCACCCCATCCACCGCTGGCCGAGCTGGCAGCGTCAGACTGACCACGCACGCTCACCGATGACTCCGTCAAGCACTCCTCAGGAATGGGAAAGTTTATAAGCACCGTTGTATTCACAAGCCCTATATAATAGCCTGCCCTGCCTTGCGCCTGTGCAGGGGAGTTCCCAGGCACATTATCGCGAGCTTCAAAGTACACCGAAACACGAAGCGTGTCATTAGGCGCCCAGCAGAATGGCTTGTGTTCCAAGCTGGCCTGACGACATATTGGCTGAGGCCCAGGAACATCAACCTGCTGTTGACCTGGTATACCAGGTGGCCGTGCTGCTTGCAGCGACTGTAGCACCCGAGGGTCCCCGAAGAAAGTGTACCGAGGGAGGGCTGTCACGATCAGGAACGCGTCAAGCACGACGCAAGTACCATAGCGGCTGTCAGTGGGGGCGAGGAGGTCAAAGCCTGCAAAGCAGCAAGGAAACGAATGAGAGTATACAGCCTTAAACATGAGGCTGTTGAACCAACAGCCAGTTGAGGTGTTGAATCCCAACACTGCACAAGAACACTCTGTCGTTGAGGTTCACAGCCTTACCAGGAAACGCTGTGAAGACGGATATACGGAAGCGGTAGAGCCAAAGGGCAGTGAGAGTTAGTGAAGAGCCGCGAGACAAGCGAACACGGCGAGAAATGAAGTTGAAGTCAAGTAGCGGCCACTGTTGTTCAGGTTCCCCAACGGGACCTGAAATAGTGATATTCCTGCCCTCCGCCACTTGGAAGACTCCGCGCTCTGCAGGCCATTCGCTGGCTGACAGCGTTATGTCGTGCTGCACAAAGATGTATACCACCGTGTCGTCTGTCAACGCTTGCTGCAAGCCCTTGGTATCAGACACAAAGCTGACATTCACTTGTCCAAGGATTCTTTCCTGCTGCTGCAAACTTCTTGCTGTCCTGCCTGCCGGGTGGTAGGTTGGGTCGGTGTGTCTGGCAGGCAGCAAGCGCCGCTGCAGTTGCTGGACATCCTGGTTGGCGCCACAAACTGCTGAGCATACAAGCAGTGGCACAACCAAAAGCAGAGGCGACAGCACGGCCTTCATCGCCAGTGGGGTTTAGTGCTCCGCATGTTCGTCGTCAACAGGACTACCAGTGGCAGTGCGCTTACGGCAAGCGTTGCTATGCAAACTACAGACAGTACAAGTATCCATATTCAAGTTCTACAAGCTTCTTGTCACACACACGAGCATCATGTACATACGGGCGTCTATGTATCTATGCCAATGCGCAGGGTGGTTCGATGTGTAGAATTTGTCATCTGTCGGTGAGAGGAGAAACGGTGAACCACACTCAGACAGTGCTCCCCGGCGCGTGATAACAGCTTCCTCATAGCAGCAAGGCGCACAACACGTAAAGACGACAGGGATGCATGGGGTCCGATGCGGCGATGTGTACCGTATATGCATGTGCTGATTTCTTTTTCGCAACGCTTTCAGCTTAACGGTGCCGCAAGCATGTAAGGGTGCGCAAAAGAACGCGGGCCCAACCCCAGAATCTCCGCTAGCTAACATGCCATGCATGCGAATGCAGCTCACCGCAGGCCAGTCCAGCCAGGTTTAA